>JAOEHY010014183.1:0-20858 GCA_025447955.1 Psilopsiagon aurifrons | reverse complement strand
GTCCCTGCCCAAGGCAGGGGGGTTGGAACTAGGTGATCTTAAGGTCCTTTCCAACCCTAACTATTCTATGATTCTATGATTCTGTGATCACTGGATTAGCCATGACCTTGCATGTGTTTTTCAGAGGAAATGCCTGGCCCCGTGTGAATGTTACGTTCATAGTGATCATAATGCTTTTTTTTCTCTAATAGAGAAGACAAGGCATGGTCTCACTGTTCTGTATGTTGAAAGAACAATTAGCAGATGCAAAAAGAAATGTTTCTTTTGCACTATTTTCCCCTAGTTTCAGCTTCTAAGGAGCTTACCTTTTCAAGTGCAGCTCCGTCTAAGAGCAGAGCTCTGAGCAAAGCAACATGAGAGGCTTTCAGGAGGTTGGCCCATTGGGATCCATAGCTGAATACTTAGGCTGGACAGCAAGTTATTATTAGAAAACAAAGGACTGAGGGAACAATTAAAAAGCCATTTGCTCTTTCTCAGGTCAAAGAAGCAACTGAACATGAGATCAATAATGTTATGTGCATAAACACACACATATATGTATATTTAAAATATAGTTATTTCAAGAAGTCACCCCTTTTGCATTAATTAAAGAAAATGGAAGGATAAAAATGATGTGCATTTAGAAACAGCCCACTATTAAAGTAAAGCAAATGAAATGCAGTTAATTTCAAATAATGTTATTGAACATTTTTTAGCTCTTCTAATTTGAAAAAGGAATCCCATTGTTTCCTTTTCTTTTAAACTTCCAATAGATACCCTGAAAGCATAAATTCGGTACATTATTAACATAATAGAAATTAAAGCAATAAAACCTGTGAAAACGTCCTAGGAATACGGCATCAGTGTATCTTAATATTGTCGTTGATGTACTGAACCACACGATGGCAGTGTATTGTTGGATAAAGACACGGAGTCTAAAAACCAGCTTCCCGGCCTGTGCTTTTACCTAGTGCTACAGAAACTTTTAGTCTTTTAGGGTCATTGGATTCTAATTTTAGCACAAGAAGGACTTTCCCAAGGATCTGGTTAAATATATCCACAAAGCAGCTCTTTGAAAAACAACACAAGCTTCTTTCCAGCAAACCTTAGAGCATGAGAGTGACTTGAAGTTGCAGTTTCTTCTTGATTCCAGGCTCCGTGACCTTGCAAGCAGTAGATCATCACTGGATGCCAAATATAACTCTTCATTTCCACTCCTGCTGAAGCCAGTATTAAAACTGTGGCTGGATTTAGTCAGAATTGGATTAGCCTTATCATGAGGGCCAGAAAAGAAAGATCATAATTGTAATGTGTTTTGTAAGAAGCACCACAGAGCAGCCTTTGAAAAGCCATTTGGGAAAGTCTGTGTCAGTGCGTGTGACTCTTTCAGCAGTTGGACACCCTTCTTTCATCATCTCTTGAGGTGGAGAAAGAGGCAGCAATTAACTCACCGACAGATAAGGAGAAGTGGAGCATCTGAGAACTTGAGTCTGGTCTTTCCTCAGTGTCAATTAGAGATAGCTGCTAAGCTGAGTCTTTCTTGGAGCTATGTTTTTGTACATGACCTTTTGCTTGGTCATTATCTGCCAAGTCAAGCACCCTCTGCATTGGTCCTGGCTGTTCCTGTACAGTGAAAGAAAGGGTGTGGGGGAAAAATGATATGGCAAAATTGCTGTCCCGTTTATTTATTGTTCTGAAATATTCCTATACATAATCCACTCCATAGTTTATAAAGAACTGCAAAGCAATGTCAACAAAAGGTGTGAGAGGGTTTTACATAGGAGACATCCCATCCCTCCAGCTCACATTTGTTGAAATTTAACTTTCTTCCCGTGTGTAAGGAAGGAGTGTCACAGTGTGGTTTGATAGTCAGTTGAGTTCGGGTAGATTAGGGGCAATAAAAATTCCAGAATGAGGCCTCCTTCCTTTCCCCCTTCTGCATGAAGAGCTGTTAGATTATGGCCTGCTGAGTCTTAGCTGGTACACAGCTAGGAGAGCAGGGCTGTTTCTGGTCATTTTGGCTGAGATGTTCCAAGGTGCGTAAAATGTTTGAGCTTTATACCCTGTTGTGTTTTGGAGCCTTGCCTTGTTTCAGGAGCTGTAGGAAAATCCCAGCTTTGTGGCTTTACAGACAGTTATGGAAAGACAGGCATCAAATGAAGAACTTACACAGTGGCAGTCAATGGAAGCTGCATGTGCTATGGCTTATAGTGAGCACCAAGTGCTGGTTTCCAGCCGGTGGAATATTAGCTGTGCAGCAGCTTGGGGTCTTCCAGAAGAAATGGTTTCATGAGCAAGCTGTCACACTGGAACAGTTCATGTGTGCTACAGGCAATTCTGTGCTTCAGCCTGAGGGATATCAAAGAAACGTAACAGCCAGAAATGGGTTATATGGAGTCTGTCGCTAGTGCCCTCCTGCCATCTGTCCCAAACTCTGTAAATACAAATATAGAGCAGCTTCAGGCAAACTCAGTTCCCATGGGGAATTACAGACCTATGCAGGTGCAATGGAACCCGAACTTCCTAGAAGCACGGAGATACTGTATGATTAGCTACAATGTGCCAGGAGAAAGGTCACAGCAAGAACCAATCTTCCGCCGTGTGATATAGGCAGAAGGTATGTGATCTGTTCAGCTGGAAAGACTGAACAGGAAGCCATCAGAATAGGTCATGAAGCTCTTGCTAGGGCTAGAAAGGTATTTTCTGCCTATCTGTTATGTCTCCTGATGCTTGCCCGTTATTTTAGGACCTTTTACAAACATATCAAGCAGAGATCTATCCTTCAAATTTGTCAGTAAATTTTCTTCCCAAACATTCTCATTTGGCCCCAGCCTTTAGGAGTTATCTGCCAAGAAGTGGGTTTAGTTGGTGGAACTACTAATCAAAGAGCTGTAGTGTGATTGCATTCAGTAGCAATGAGGCTGAGGCCCCTTCTTTCATTTAGTTATAAGAATACTCAATTCCTGCTTTCCCTCGTATCAGTACCAAGGGACTTCTCTTTAAGTTTCCAGTGTGTCTGATGCCAATATCTTCTCTATAGGACTCAGTTCTCTGCCTGCACCCTATAACAGCTGACCAAGTTCTGAAGAAAGATGAGTGTTCCAGCTATAGAACCCTCTGGACACTGTTGCCTATTTTCTGAGCAAAAATCAGCTTAGGACATGGGGCATGATTAGGAAACTTCAAAAAAAATTGAAGTTTTGCATTCTGAAAACCTGAATTTCATTTGTCACCTTGTAGATAAATAGATCTGGGAATGTTTCTAACCAGCTCCAGGCTTCTTCATCACTTCTTCATCTCGTTCTCCTTTTCATAAGAATGACTCACAGATTAATGAGAGTTGGCTGAACTGACACAAAAAGAGAAGAGTGATAAAAATTTAGAACACACAAAAGCAATAGCTGATGAGGTAATTTCCTTCCCTCTGCCAACATCATACAATCCTTTGCAGAATATTTTTGCTCTTTTGCCCTAATTTTCCCATCGGAGGAGTTCAGAATTTCGATTTACAATTTTTCACCTTTTTATCTCATTACAGCTTTTTTAACAGTAAAGTCTCTCCCACTGTGGTGAGTTTGCCCCCATATTGCTCAGATTCTTGTTGAAGGCTTGAGAGCACTGGTTACACCCGTCTTAGTTAGCCACTGCCTTCTGAAGGTAATTAGGTACATCCTACTGAAGCATCTTAATCGTTTTCACTGTTCTCTGAATTCCCTCCAGTTTCCCATTCGGCTTTGTTACAGCCATAAATAATAATAAGGATTTAATCCTGTTTCTCCATTTCCAAGTTATCTTAATGTAGCTCAAGACATAACATCATAACATGGGGAGAAAAGCAGGTCCAACAAGAGATGAAAAGAGCAGCAGGATTCTGAATAAGCTGTAAACTTTTAGAAATAATAAAGCAGAAGGGCAGCTATGAAGCCTCTAAAGGAGCCATCCAGAGAAAACACCAGTGCTAACGTGTTTCATAGCAGAAAAATGACATTTAAGAGTTTCCTCTCTATGGGATAGTTAATAAGAAATGCGAAACGTGATGGAAGTTAAGGACAAGATATATTTAACTGTGGGTTCCAGTGACATTTCGACAGGAAAGAACCTTCCAAAATAAGGTGAGAATCTGGGGCTCATCTGTCCCCATGCTTCTGAGAATCTTTGCTATATGAAAAGGAACAAGGAGCTGTTGATGTAGGTTTTAACTGATGTTTGTTTATGCACAGATTTATATATTAGGCACAGGGGATCTTGCGGGTCAGTTTAGGAAAGGTCAGATTTTTCCCACTGATGTGCAGCTGGTGACTGTGCATTCCCTACCTCCATTTGGGATTTCTTTGTTCATGGCCTGTCACCGGTGAGAGTTTGCAGGTGGCAAAAGCAGTGGGCACCTTTCTGGTGCATTTTTGAGCTGACACTTGTGTTTTGAGTAGGAAGGTAAATAGTTTCAATGACATGATGCAGCTGCGTCCTTTATTTCACTCCCCAGGGTCCTGAAAACTGCTGTGTAACTGGGACGTCAAATTTGGATTATTATCAGAAGCAATGAAAACAATTGAGAATTAGCACAAGAATATACAGGATTACAGATAAACTGATGACTGTACATCACAAGGTTGCAATTCTATACTGTTTGGTAGCACTTCAACTAAAATTTCAACCATATTTTATGCCTTCTATGACGTGTCTTCTGTGTGTCTTCTTCGGCATCTTTGTACTGCTAGTCCTAATTCCTGTCTGCTGACAGAGTTGCAACACAGAGCTGTTGTAGCTCCTAATGTGGGAAATAACAAGGAAGAAAAAAATATAGTAAAAGCTGTAGAATTTGAAATGAAAACTTTAAGCTAATCAATACAATGGGGATGTCAGGGGAGATGCTGTCTGTGAGATTGCTACCCCTAATTCCTAGCTGGTTGTGGTTCGCATGGCTGGATGATTCTCATTTCAAAGCTTTCTACAGGAGCCATTCAGCTGCAGTGGACCTGTTCGCTGGGGTGTGGGAACTCACTGTTCTTCACTTGGGCCTAAGTATAGGTGTCTCCTACCTGCACAACAGTACCTCAGAAATACCTAGGACATCCTCAAGACACAAGGACATTACTAGTAGCATGATTGTAGTGCGTGTGCTGGCATTGAAAGGCAAGTGATTATTTTAGCAGTTTACTATCCCTCTCCTCTTTGGGAATGTTCTGTCTTGCTGTTTGATATTCTTGCAGCATGTCTTTTCTTCTAGTTTCTTTGCTTACATGGCATGTTCAGATTTATTCAGCATTCTTTCTGATTCAAGACATTTGGAAGAGGTTGGAATTTAGGTTCTCTCTTCTGCCTTTGAACACTACCTGGTGAGTCTAATCAGGCAGAGCTGTGTGTCAACAGAGATTTGGCCTGCAGTTGACTGTCCTCTGTGTTCAATCCCGATCTTAACAAGTTCTTCTTATTTGGAGAAATATCTCTAAACACTCTTATAATGCACTTAGAATGCTGCTTAGTTCTTATATACCTTATATAACAGTGTGAACCGAATAGAGAATTCCAGATGAGAGCATCATGTTTAATATAGCTTCGTGTCTGCTTTTTTGTTCTGTTCCTTTGTACTACTCAAACTTTCTCTCATTTCTTGATAGCTGCTGAATGGTGTATTCACCGTGACTGCAAGCTTTTTTTTGGTTGGGATTAATTTAGAATTAAGCAGTGTTTACAGGGCTATTCGAATTATTCCTCCTGAAGCTGCCTTGCATTTATTTTCTTTGTCCCAGATGCTGGGACATTGTTGCTAATCTAAAATATAATCTTTCTGCATTACTATTGTCTGATTTTAGATATGCATCACATTTCTTGGTGCTGTAGGTCTGAAATGTTGTCTGTGTGTTCCTGTAGCACTGGGAATAGAACAATGAGCTTGCTTCACATTTACAGTCTCAGAATTGTAAGCAGAACCTGATTGATTTCCTCCACAAAGTTAAACTTGCATATTAACTTGGCTGAAGAAAAAGGTCACATAGAAAGGCAAAAATTAATCAGCTGGGACAGTGTCATTAACTATGCAGCAAGCACTGGCTGTTTCTGGAGCTCCTGTCATAACATTTTTTTGGGTACATCGTATGTCATGCATGGGGATGATCAAAAAGAAGGTAGAGGGAGAATAACACTGAAAAGGTAAGAATATTTTGCCAGTGATTGAGTGCTTAGAGGTTCCGTAGACAGCACTGAATGTAGACTCCAGGCGAAGAAGAAAAGGTAAATGGTTTTAAACCGACAGAGGGGAGATTTATAGTAGATATTGGGAGGGAATTTTTCCCTGTGAGGGTGCTGAGGCGCTGGCACAGAGTGCCCAAAGAAGCTGTGGCTGCTCCATCCCTGGCAGTGTTCAAGACCAGGTTGGAAGAGGCTTGAAGCAACCTGCTCTAGTGGAAGGTGTCCTTGCCCATAGCAGGGTTTGGAATTGGATGAGCTTTAAGGTCCCTTCCAACACAAAGCAGTCTGGGATTCTATGTAAGTTGTTGCTTTTGTGAAATGTAGGGGAAGGATCACAGTCTTGTGTTTTCTTGGGTTGGTTTAGCTTTTATTGTTGATTTCTGTAGATTTTTCTTGCATCTGGGTTTTGTGCATGGCTCTGTTTCTGGTTTGAAGATATATTCAGTTCATTGCCAACATGTTGGCAGTTGTGGTTTTGGTTCCTAACCGGATCTATGTGACATGTCTGGGCCTGAAGGGGCAAATCAAAGTGATGTTTATCCGAAGATGTTACTGGGTTCAGGTTTGTCTGTAAACTCAAAGCCAATGTATGGTTGTTTTGTAAGGTGCTGATTTCCATTTTGCTCTTGCCTGAGTGTGTTTAACTTCCATTGGCTGTAAAGAGGGTCATGCAAGGTTGCTGAGGGACAAAACAAGAGCTGCACAAACAAAATAGATAATGAGAGTGGATTTATGAAGATGATATTGTGCCATTCTGAAGATGTCCTTGGCTGTTCCAGAATGCTTAGATAGCAACAGCTGCCAGGAATGCTTTTATCATCCGTGTTTGCCCAAGAGTCTGCAACCTTTCCTTTCAGATGTTGGCCTTACGCGGTTTTCTGTGCCCCTTTCACCTCTTGAGTAGATTAGTGTAGTACATGGTATCTTGAGTAATACATTGCAGTCACTGGAAGCTTTGGCTGCTGTGGAAAGTGGTTGCTGCCCTATTTAAAGAATGATTCAAGTGTTCAAAGTCCTGAGCAGTTTGAATCTGGCATGATTTTGATATCCTCTGTCTTGGTGACTTCTAACTTCAGAATTTGATGTAACAGCAGTAGTAGAAGCTGAGAGCCTCACATCTATCCTTTCCCTACTTAAAACTGTGAGGGAGTTGTATACAAAGAGTTCAGGAACCTTGAGCCAATAGACAAGTTTAACTTTCATCTCTTGCATCTTTTGAGCTTTTGATTAGAGCAGAATACTTTTCTGTTCTCAGGTTTTCCTGCAGAAGTGATTGGTTTTAGTAGGAAGGAGCAGTAACCTCTACTGGCAGAATTCTGCAAAGAATTTAGTTTGGGCCTTTTCAGGAGGGGTTTCTAGGTTTGTAGGGGTGGTGTGCCGGCTGGTTTGTGCGGATGGCTGTCAGGTGAACAAGTACGACACTGTGGTCAACTTGTTTGTCTTGTACTGCAAAAGTACATGCCTTAGGGCCCTCTTTGAAACACACATCCACATTTGGCTCCAGATTTGCATCATAAATCTATTTAATTTAGGCATAGAAATTAAATGTGGCATCTGTGCAGCACTGTAGTGTGCATTTCAGGTCACATTACATTCCAGAACCAAGCAGTAGAAACAGCCTGTCTAGCAGTTTACCTGCAAATCATAGAATTATAGAATGGTTTGGGTTGGAAGGGACCTTAAAGCTCATCCAGTTCCAACCCCTGCCACAGGCAGGGACACCTTCCACCAGAGCAGGGTGCTCCAAGCCCCTGTGTCCAACCTGACCTTGAACACTGCCAGGGATGGGGCAGCCACAGCTTCTCTGGGCACCCTGTGCCAGCGCCTCAGCACCCTCACAGGGAAGAACTTTTTTCCTGATATCTAATATAAGTTTCCTCTCTGTCAGTTTGAAACCATTCCCCCTTGTCCTGTCCCTACAGGCCCTTATAAAATCTCCTCCAGATTTCTTGTCAGCCCCTTTAGGTGCTGTTGGTTTGAAAGCAGGAAAAGAAAGACAGATGCCTCTTCTACTACATACATCTGGACGACTAGTCACCTTCTGGCTTAGGGATGCTCAAAGCATCTGAAAGGATCAGAAAGCACAGGAAGTTATACTGTAAAAATCCTGCTTTGGATCCCAAGTCATCAGCTGGAGCTGAAATTGCATATTAGCTGTGAATTGCTATTGGCATCTGGCAGCTGGCAGAAACTTAGGTACCTACAGGCTTAGAAGTACGTTACAGTAGGTCTCGGAGAAAGCAGTGGTCCCTATCTGGTGAACAGGGGCCTAGGAAGTGACCAGTCCATAACTTTTACCTAGTGCTCCAGCTCAGCTGTACTGGTTGAAAAGGGCCAGCCAAATGCAGAAACACTACAAACAGAAGAACCTACAATGAGGAGATTTAGCAGTGATTGTAATTACTCACCTAAAATTGTATTTTTTGTCTATAAACTGTACCACATTGAGAGGACATTATGGTATGTATCCACGTAAAATTTGTTCATACAGTATTTCACATGTAAGTACAGCTTCTTCCCTTCTTTGTCAGTGATAACTATGTATACAGTCATCCAAAGTCCTTGAAATTTCAAATACCCATAGGAAGACACAGTTCCCACAAACTTCATTTTCTTTCCAGAAAAAATCCTCATAGTTGCAGAGTATAAAACACATGGATATAGAGAAACATCCATTACGGAGAAAATACTTATGCCAGTAAGGTTGTCAAAGGACACAGAAATAGACCCAGCTTTCCAGCTGGCTCTGAAAAGCCATTTTACAATTGTTTCCTGTGATTTTCACTGAGGATTAGGTGCCTCTGTGAATCTGGAAATCAAGCTGGGTATCTAGCTGTCTCTGAGTGCTCTAAATGCTGGACATACGTGCTTTCTGATGCCAGGGAGCTGCATCTCAGAAAGCAGCAGTAAGCTGGATTCTGAAAGTCTAAAATGAACCATTCAGAATTAGTGAGTGCTTGTAAACTATTGTTTTCTTTGCCTTAAGTCTTCAGAGATACTGAGCCCTCAAAATACCCTCACAGTGCATGGAACATGAGTTATAGATGCCAGTGAAAAACTGACTTGAAAACCTTCTGGTTTAGTTACCTCAGGTGCAAAATGAAGATGATGAGAGTTAAGTGCACTGCTTGTGTATTGATGAAATATTCAGCATTGAAAAGATTGAAGAAGGAAAGGTGACTATAAATAGTTACTCATGGCAGCACTTGGATTGCTTACATGTCTGTTGTCTGCATGGTTCGCTTGTGACTGGGAATACAATTTTAAATGAATGTCATTCCAAACCCATTTATCTGTAGAAAGTGCCCCTCAGATCTTGCATGGGTGAACAGGAAGATGTATTTGATACAAGCACCCTATCTTCCCTGTAGCTATATACAATATTTCATGTCTTATTAACATAATCTGTCTACAGTGAAATTTATAGGCCTTGACAGATAGCACCTCGGGTGAGAGAAAGGATGACAGAGAAGATTTACTTTTACAAAGTCAGTCTTTCTGGATCTGTTCTTGGACAGCTTGACACAAAAGGCTGTAAACATAGGCTGGAATCTGAAACCTTCTCTGCAATGACCTTCTTTTAGCTAATACTATTCTTATCTCCTGGTGCTTATTCTCCTGGCAGCTACTCCTCACCATAAATTCCTTACCATGCGCTCTTTTCTGTTTCTTGAGCAGTGCCTTCATGTTTAATATTTGTTTACTGCCCATTTTTATTTAAGCCATGCTTTATGCTACTACCAGAATTACAGTATTGAACCATTTGACTTGATGTAGGCTTCTCACCTCTGACTGTCACTTTTCCATTTCTTTGGAAGAAGGCTTTTCCAGGAGGAGGACTGCTCCTGCACTGAGCACTGCATTAAATTATACTTTAATGGCAGTAGTTTGGTGCATTCAGATTTAAAATTGTCCAGTCTTTATAGTGGTAAAAGAAGGTCACTACTTTCTAAATAACAGAGCAGTCAAGCATAAGGCAAAGAATTGGAAATGTGAACTCAGCCAAAATACAGTCCTTTGGAAGAGAGATGTCAAATGGATTTGGACAGTATTTTTACACATATTTCACTATTTATAAACAGTGTCAAGCACTTCTTTTGCTATGAAATGTTATGCTGCCATTCTAAACAAACCAAATGCAGTTTCCTGTGGTGATAACATTTTTTTCGCGCATGCACCCTGCCCATGAAACACATTTTCTGCAGAACTGATTTTAAAGAAGCACCAACATTTCCTTCCACTGCTTTGTGTTTCAAAACCAGGGTACCTTGGCTGAACAAAGCTCACCTGGGGTGTGCAACCTCAATTGCATTTACTCTGTTTGGGTTTCCAAACATCCTTGCTCAGATCTGCTGGTGTTGCAAGATCCTGAAAGCAATCTAGTCTCCTTTTCAGCATGTTCCGTCCTTTAAATAAATCCAAACTCTCATTGCATAACAGACTTCTTAAACCATCCAAATCCCCATTCTGTGCCAGTCATTCTGGTGATGTGAACAATTGCGGTTTCTGTGTACCAGCATGGGTTAATGAAGTACTAGCTGAAGAATGGCTGTATTAGAATCATGGGTGTACATTCCATCCTCTGTTATACACTTCCCAGATACCAGGGCAGCTGTCACGCAACCTCTGTTTTGGCACCAGATTTAATGTTATTGAAAGCAATGAGACTTTGAATCCAGCTGAAAAAAGCTGCAGCCAGACTTTGCCATCATGTCTTCAGTACCAAAAGGCATGGAATGTTGTTGTGGTCAGTGGGTTTATAAGATATGAATGCACACACAGGATACTAAAATAATCATCTCTATCTCTTTCTGAATGGCAATCTTCACCAAGAAATAAAACATACATTTTTTTTTGCAACTAATGGGGTCAATGTTATGTGATTTTTCTTTTGTCAGTGAGAAGGCAAATTAATATGATTTCATTTATTTTTTCAAGGGCTTAAAGCTTTACCTGTATGGTGCTTAACTTTAAGAAAGTGGCAACATTTAAAGGAGTATTAATTTTTCTCCTGAACAAACTCTTGGTTTATTGAACGACCAGGCTTGAACAGTTCAGCAACGATGCAGGCTGAGCACTTACAGGAATGTAAACAGCCTTTTCTGCTGGCAAAGATGACTAAAATAATAAATCATTATTGAAAATATCACAACCAAATCCAACAGCTTTAATAAGAGGAAGAATGTTTCTTACATTGTATGTGCCAGTTTTAAGATTTTGGTGTCATTTGTTGTATTTCAATGACAATGGAACAGTAACGGACTTCCCCAACTCACAGCGTTATGCTTTAAGCAAGATTTGAATCATGGTTTCTGGTTTCAATTACACTACCATATATATTATTTTTCTTTTTCTACTATTGAATTCTGAAGTCAGAGACAAATTATTTTCATTTCTATTTGTGCAAATACAGGAGATAGTTTATTTTTGCTTTTATTTTCTATGTAGCTGCTGTAGTCAATTCAGTATTCATTTATAGAAGCTAAATATATTAAGTGTTTCAGTGATGCTTGTATAAGATGAAGGACTTCTCTTATAAATAGTCATGTCTTTGTTAGATGATTGTTGGATTGTTTCTCATATAATTTGACTTTTTAATTACTTGTTATTGCTCATGGTAATTCCTCACCTTTGTAGGAATACTTCGAGTTACTGATTTGTAGTCTTTACTTTAGCATACTAAACCCCATGTTTAGAAATCATCAAAAACTGGTATTGCTGTCTGTCTGTCTTCAGAAGGATTTTACAGCAAGTGGTTGAGTGGTGTGATCTTACAGAATTGGCATCCCTTTAGTGATTAGGGAGAAAAAATGATCAGAGGTCTCATGTTACCCGTGGTGAGATAAACTAGATATTGAGCTGAAAACCTCACTCTGTTCATATGGGATGTATGTACTTTTATTTATACATGTGTGCCCTCATTAAAGGGTCCAAAAATGGGAGTATGTGGTGATTAACAAAGAACATACAGAGAGGAGTGGCACATCAAGATTGTGAGAAAATATTGGTGACGCTCAAGCCAACATTCATTCCAGACATATTAAGCAAAGTAAATGACTCATGGTGGTGATTGAGTGATGATTTAGCCTTTGATTTGTTAGAAATGTATTAGTTACTGGAATTTTCTTAAATGTTTTGTAAGAACAGGTTTCAACCAGTGGATTCATGCTAAAATATCTACCTCTACTATGTCTAGGAGTATTTCTATTTTCATTTCATCATTGTGGTGTACTATGCTCTGTCTACTCATTAGGGAATAGATAGTGCCATTTGATGTTCTAAATATGATTTGCTGTCAAATATTATCTTTAAAAAACAGTCGTGCTCTGAAAAAAACTCATCATTTAATTTGTCTTTAAATGGCTTCAAACTGACAGAGGGGAGATTTCAATTAGATATAAGGAAGTTCTTCCCTCTGAGGGTGCTGAGGCGCTGGCACAGGGTGCCCAGAGAAGCTGTGGCTGTGCCCCGTCCCTGGCAGTGTTCAAGGCCAGGCTGGACAGGGCTTGAAGCAACCTGCTCCAGTGGAAGGTGTCCCTGCCTATGGCAGGGGATTGGAACTGAATAACCTTTAGGGTCCCTTCCAGCCCAAACTATTCTGTGCTCGGGTTGCAAGATTTAAGTTTCATGAGCATTTCTAAGGCATATCTTTGTAAAACATCTTTTGCAACAGCTTAGCCTTTTCTTCTTGAATAATATTCTTAGAAATAAAAATCAAATCATACCATATTTATATACATGAAATGTTAAAGGTTATAAAACCTATCAAAATATGTTTATAATGTTAAAAATCATTTTCAGTACTCACCAGGTGCTTCTTAGCAGTGTCAGTGGGCTTTTGGTTATTTTTTGTTTCCCTTCCAAATCTAAAATGCTCTGATCCTGCTGCATCGTTAAATGTCAGATGGAAGCTGGATGTTCGGGAATTTATTCAGATTTACTGCATTAAGTAAGCAGTTTGTTCAGCCTTAGGTGGTATGTATATAGGTATAGATTCATCTGCATACTGCGAGTGGTTTTGTTATTTCCCTTGGTTACTCAGTGACTGTGCTAGCCTGCATTACTTCAGTTGGCCTTTAAACTCCATTTATTCCTCTGTAGCACTGCGTGTCACAGTGTGACTGCTTCTACCTCCAAAATACAGGGTAAGAGGGATGAAATTTAATGTGCATTATAGTGCTCACTCTTTAGTTCATTCCATGCTAATCTGGAGGATCTGGTTTGACATCTTCATTTAATTTGTGTATTCTTCACATACTTTCTCAAACATCTGAAGAAAAAACAAACCATAAGCTGACATGTACCTAAAGAAACCTAAATGCCTGTTTCCTATGAGTAATCCATCTGTGGAAACCACATATCATCCTACTTTCTTTCATATTTTCCCCTTGGATGAAATTTGTTTTGAGTATCATGTCAATGATGTTTTGCCTATCTTTCAGCATGCTGCCTTTTCTTTCTAATGTTTTCACTGGATCACAGGATGCTTCAGAAAGCAGTTAGGTAGGAGCCTGGTAACTGTCATATGTTCTATGTATTTCTGTGATGACCCTTTTTATATATCACAGGTACACAGTGAGGGAACGCACTCCTGTCACATGTTGAGTCTGATAATTTTCTGAGTCCTTGCCCTTTTACACTGTCAAATTCAGTATACTTAGCCTGGCACAGGATACTTTTAAGGGGACATGCCCGGCAGATGGGGAGGGGGAGTTGCTACTCATGTTAGGAATAGGCTGGAGAGTATGGAAGTCTGTCTGGGGACAGTGAGCAGTTGACAGAGTTTGTGGGTCAGGGTTAAAGGGAAAATGGCGATGGGAGTCATTATCGTGGGGATCTGTTACAGACCGCCTGACCAAGAGGGTTCTGTGGATGAAGCACTCTATAGACGGAGAGGAGCAGCCTCACGCTCGCAGGCCCTTGTTCTCATGGGGGACTTCAACCACCCTGATATCTGTTGGAGGGAAGTTGTGAATGCTCCATCACTGGCGTTGCTCAAGGCCGGGTTGGACAGAGCCTTGGGTGGCATGGTTTGGTGGGAGGTATCCCTGCCCATGGCAGGGGGGTTGGAACTGGATGAGCTTAAGGTCCTTTCCAACCCTAACTATTCTATGGTCCTATGATTCTATGACAGAATTATTACTTGCACTGCACATTGCAGTTTTGGTACTGCTATTTAATTCAGTGAAGTGGTCTGCGAAGCAAGGGTACGAACTAAACATGCCACCTGGGGTTGCAGCGTGTTCACTGGAACAGAGGCTATAAGAAATAAGGTAGGCAGAATTTTGCCCGGCCCAACTATAGCTTCTTGTTTTTAGAGGTGGCTGAGCCATCTGCCACTTTCAACTTCAGTGGGAGCCAACATGCTCATCACTTCCTTAAGCGGGAACCATGGAACTAAACTAAATTTATTGTTTGATGCATAGGCAGCTTTGTTTCTTTGGAAGTGATAAGAAATGTGTGGTAAAACAAGCCACTGTGCCTGTTGTGCGCACAATCTGATTGATATTTTAAAAATGCCATGATAGAATGGCATTTTTTTACCGTAGAAAGACGGGTGCATGTTTGGAGAGGAATACTGAAATGATTGTTTGCTCACACTGAGTTAGCTAATAAAACTGTTTCATCTAGAGGGGTTTGTTTGTTTAGGATTTGGTGTTTCTTTAGCATTTGGTTTTGGTTTTAATACATCCAGCATAGAGGAAGTGCAATGGATTTAAGGAAAAAAGAAATTCAAGACATACAGTATGAGTGAAAAATTTTGGGACTGAATCCACCTTTTAGTTCTGTGCACACAGCAGCTCACACAGTCCATTGGGATCCACAGGAAGGCTGCTGCATGTTACTATGGTGGGACACACTGTTTAGTGTTCAGCATACCTACAGAGTATAGTGTGTAAAACAAGTGAAAATACCCAAGCAGTATAAGTAGTGGTTAGTGCTGCCATCTCTGCATTTGAAAGTGCCCTCTGAAGGAGTGTGTCACCAGAGATTTGTGAGCACCAGAGTTCTGTGCAGGCTCTGTTCTCAGAATAATAGACTTCCAGTACATGCCAGGATACTGGGAGGGAGAAATGTATAAAAGACAGGTGACAAAGACAGTTCCTTTTGGAGAAGCGCTTCACATTCTTATCTGCTCAATCAGCTTCTTTATTGAAGGGCTGTGACAATGTTGAATAGTTTTTCATTCTTCTTGTCTTTACAGAGATTTCTTGACTGTTAATACTAAAGGCTCTTATTTAGGAAAGGGGAAGATACAAACTGCATCAAGGGAAAGAGATTGATAGTTGACTGTAATAAAAATAATCTAAGTTTCTAGCGCATGAGCCAACAAGCCAAACTGTAGAGGTTAAAGTGCTGTAAGCTGAAAAACTATACAGCCAGAATGGAGGAGGAGACTGCAATAGCAGTTATGCAGGTGACAAACAAAACTCAGGTACTGTAAGTTTAATGATGCTTCAGAAAGTATGTAAGAGAAAACTTTGATGTATGAAACGATTACCTTAGGAATTTTAGTAGACCAGGTGGACCTAGTGTTTGATGAGGGATTCCTGTGCTGCCAGGATACAAGGCACATTTACCTGCTTTCTATTTTCTTGTTTTAAAAGTGGTGGGGTTTTTAAAGGTACAACTCTTTCTGGTACCAGTGTTGGGTTGGGTGTTTGGCTTCAGTTGGATGCTGCTCTCCATGTCTGGAATAATGTCTGTACATCTTGCTGCCAGATGCATGGAAAGTGATATTCAAATGCCCGTATTCCCTCCAGACCTCTGTGCCTAGTGTTTACAGCTCCCCAATTCTCAGTGCTATCCCATCAGTGCTTCCCCTAGACCCTCACAGTCATGTGTGAGAAGCATATAGCTCTTTTCACTGACTAGCTGCAGCTTTGTGTAGCTCTCAAAACATGTGAATGTGGCCCTGGAAGGGCAATGTGGTGATCTTCAGTTTTCTCATGAAATTGTGATTGATACTAATGGATAACATATATGTGGGAGCTCTGCTACAGTCACAGCTATTATTCTCCTACTGTCAGTTTATTCGGTGTATCTGAACTCTGTGTGATGAGCTAAAAGCTGCAGCTTTCTGGAGATCATCTAGGATAAGCAGTGCTCTTTAGATTCAAAATGCAGTATATTAAATCCCTGTACTTGATTATGCTTGAGAGGTGCTCGTTCCCAAGTAGATGCTTGCGAGAGAACTTAAAGCAGATGTCTGTCCCAAGACACTGCAGAAATCATGCTTCTGCCCGTAGACAGAGTAATTGCATAAAGACTGCTGGTGCTGCGGCTTGAATTTCACACTGGTGAGGTCCTTGGTTGTCTGACAGATCAATACTTTAATGTTTCAGAGTCCAAAACAAGTTCTTCGTTTCTGCTGCTACTCTCCTGCAACGTACTAAAGCTGCTGATGTCAGGCCACTGAGAAGGAAAAGGATCCTTCCCAGACTCACACTAAAATTGAACCCTGTATAAGGGACAAGTTGATGAGCTCACCCAGGTATTCACCCAGACCTTGTTCAGAGGATGTGAATAACTTTACCTGTGCCATCCTTTGTAAAATCTACCCATTCATGGTATTTTTACATTATAATCATTATATTTAGATTCAGTTCCTGTTATGCTTATAAACTAATAAATAAAGCCACAGATTCCAAACAGCCTGTCAAAATGACCATGATCATGACAAACTTCCCATGGAATAAGTAACAAAAAGAAGTCTCTTCAGCCCCAGAGCAGCCTCATTGGCAACAATGACCTTTTCAGAAAGGCTTTTTCTTTCATATGAAATGTACTTTTTATTTGTTCCAAGGAAGAGAGATGGAAAGAGGAAAATAATGCATCGAATGGTTTGGGTTGGAAGGGACCTTAAAGCTCATACTTTTCACTAGACCAGGTTGCTTCAAGCCCTGTACAACTTGGCCTTGTATTTCTTTAATTAAAGAAAAGATAAAGCAATGTTTCATTGGTTCCTCACAGCTTTCCGAAGGAGATACCAAGCTCTCTGGGAAAGGATCTTGCTTTTGAAACCAGCAGTCACACACCTTCAAATATTCTCCTTCTGCATTATTCAAAACACCTACAGCCAAGTGTGTAACTCAGGCAACCTGGCTTAATATTGAATAATGCAGTCACTGCCTTGACATCCGGAGAGATGTCTGTACCCAGAAAGAGCTATTTTTATGTGTGTTGTCTTGTTGCTTGAGGGATGATGGAAAATTAGCCTGCATGCAGCATTCTTTTTCCTGAAAGTGTACAATTTGCACGTGTTTCTATGTTCCTTGACTGTTTCTTTTCTTTACCCTCTGCCTTTGTTAATTATCTCACTACATTTTTAAAGCTTTCAATTAATTGCTGTTGAAGTGCATTGAATTCAAAGCCAAAGTTTCTGCTATTTGAGTCTCTTGTCAGGAAACCAAGTATTAGAGTTTGGTTTCTTATTTCTGTGGCTGTTTAATGACAGTAGAAATACTCAGCCTGGCTCTAAATAGGTGATTAAAGCCGACTATTGGCCAGATGTTCCCCTTTGTTGCCTGTCATGAAGCAGAAGGAAGAACAGGAGGCTACAGTCCCAGTGCATGCTCTCCCTGTGTTTTGGCAAGTGATCCCTGTGTTACTGAGTGTCTGCAAGGATATAATCATACAGCCAATGTGAATGGCGGTGCGAGCGGCTGTTCCAACCATCCCTGCGTGGTCCTTCTCTCTCAAGAGTTCAGAACATCCCTTTGTGCAGCTGGACTGGGGAGGTGGAGAACTGAGTTCAGCTTTACCCAGTGACCAGAGAATGGATTTCAGGAAGAGGTCATCTTTGGAGTGTGTGAAGGATTGGTGAAGGCCTTTGAGATGAGTTGGGTATGTAGATGTGAAGCTGTTTACTGCTTTAATTATAACTTTTGTGCCACACCTTCTGTCCTCAGAGCAATAAATCACAGAATCCCAGACTGGTTTGTGTTGGAAGGGACCTTAAAGCTCATTCAGTTCCAGCCCCTGCCATAGGCAGGGACACCTTCCACTGGAGCAGGTCGCTCCAAACCCCTGTGTCCAACCTGGCCTTGAACACTACAGGGATGGGGCAGCCACAACTTCTCCGGGCACCCTGTGCCAGCGCCTCAGCACCCTCACAGGGAAGAGCTTCTGCCCAAGAGCTCATCTCAGTCTCCCCTCTGTCAGCTTAAAGCCATTCCCCTGTCCTGTCCCTGCAGGTCCTTGTCCAAAGCCCCTCTCCAGGTTTCCTGCAGCCCCTTTAGGCACTGGAGCTGCTCCAAGGTCTCCCCTTAAGGAGCTTTGTCTTCTCCAGGCTGAACCAGCCCAGCTCTCTCAGCCTGGCTCCAGAGCAGAGCTGCTCCATTCCTCTGATCATTTTTGTGGCCTCTGCACTTGCTCAAGCAGATCCCTGTCCCTCTTATGTTGTGGCCCCCAGAGCTGAACTCACATGGAGCCGAGCTAATGCCAGCAGAGGAGGAAATCAAGGAGCAGCTAGATGGAGAAGCTGAGTAAGTGCCTGCAGTGTCCAGGCTTTTGCTTCAAAATTCCCTCATCCTCAGAGGTTTTCCTGGGATCCTGCCTTGCCTGAGCCTCGGTGAGAGGATGCAGGTGAAACTCGGGATGGATTTTACATTGTGGAGAATATCAGCGGCCTCCTGAGCCTTGGAGTTAGGAAGGAACTGAGTCTGTGCCTGCAGTTAGTGCCCTCATTCATTCCACCTGAACTGCTGGCAATGCTTTCAAACTGGGGGTGGCCGCTGAGCCTGGAAAGTAAAGGAGAATGAGACCATGAAGTGTGGGAGGGAAACAGGAGAATGTTTTCTCTGGCCCTATGTTCGTGGGAGTGTACCAGCCTTATTTTTATGCTCGGGTTTGTAATGGCTTCTTGCTTAGTTTGGAAAACTCTTAATCATGGATCAAGTGGCAATAGGGGCGTCTCTCTCCCAGGTCCTGGAGACAAGTTAATCATCTAAAAAATCACTGGAAGTGAGAGGTTCTCGCCCTGGTGGCACTGCAGAACCACACAGGAGAGTTAACTCCAAAGGCAAAAGAAAAGAATCTTATGCTGAGAAAGTTACCCAGGAATTCATGATTTCGGTGGAACTGTTAATGATTTCTGACCGCTCAGGTTAGCTGGACCCGCACACCCCTAATAGCAAACAGCCACCATAACCTTAGCAAACAGCATCCTTGCTCTGTCTCCAGCAGAAGACCCACTACTCAGGGTATCACCCGGTAGAGGAGGGGGATGCTCCTTTATAGCTGTCACCGTGAGGGGTTTTCCGCTTCAACGGCAGTGAAACCCGCACCTGGGGCTGCGCTGGGCTGTGCCGCCACTCGGAGCTCTCTTCCCCCCCCCGCAGCAGCCGCAGCCTCGGGTCTCTTGTGCGGCTGCGGGGAGGGGCCGCGGTCGCTTCCCCTTGGCTCTCAGCACCGACCGCAGGAAGGCGCGGTTGGGGCGGGGAGGGGACGGAACGGGAGGAAGAAGCGGAGCCTCCCCCTGGGGTGGGCAGCGTAACGCAGCTCCGCTCGGCTGCCGGCCCATGGCTCGGCGTGTGCAGTGAGCGCGGAGGGAGGGAGCCGCGGTTCGGCGGCGGGCGGACGGGCCATGTCGGAAGCGGAGAGCGGGGCTGCAGGTAAAGGGGAGCGGGGCCGGGTCCCCGCCGCAATGCGGGAGCGCTGCCTCCAACGGGCGCGGCACGGCACGGCACAACCCGGTCCCGGTTTATCGGGGGAAATGATCTGGAGCCGGAGCCCCGTCCGGAGGAGGGGAAGGCGGGGAGGCGGCAGACAATGTCCCGCCGGCTGTGGCCGCACCAGGGGCAGGCAGCGCTCCAGTCCCGGGGAGGGGTTTCGATGCGGAGCTGCCGTGGTCCCTGGGGAGCCGGTGCAGCAGAGCGGGGGGGTCATAGGCACAAAACAATGCTGCGGCACCGCCGGGCCGGGCGCCGGTGGCCGCAGCATCCTTCCCGGCCCCCTCCTCCCCGCCGGTCCGGGTCTTCCTTTCTCAGCAGGGGCCAGGGAGAGAAGGGGGAGGGCTGGAAATAAAGGCAGGCGCCCTTTCCAGAGAGTAGCCTGATTGATGCACTGAGAATGAAAGAGCTGGCAGCTCGGTGGGAGAGGCAGCGGTGTCTGCGATGAGAGTCCCAAGGGGATGTAGGGATGGGATAAACCCCAGGGGTTCCGTTTTACCACGTTAGCGGTTCTGCGGGTCCCTGACTTTGCAAACTTGCTCTGTGGGCTGAGACGCGCTGAATCTTCTTGAGCCTGAAACCAGGATTGTGTGGGTTTGGTCCGTTTGTGATTACACTGTGTCTGATAAAAATAACACAGCCTTTGCAGGACAGGGGTGGTCTCCGCTTGTGCGGGAAGGGAGCTGGGGGAGGGAAGAGGGTTCCTAGGATACAGATGATACGGGTGAATAACCCTAAGGGAAATGCAGGCTCGGCCTGATTTCATTCGATCTCTGCATCCCCTTCTAACTCACTGTATGCCGCAAAGATTTAAGGAAACCTTAAAACTGAGCCTGAGGTACTGGCAGTAATGTATGGAGAAACTTGAAAGGTTGACTTTATACAGATCTTAGTGGGGATTGGGGAATATTTTGAATAAGATAGCTTAATTGCAATGCAAGTGGAATAAAAGTAGCTATTTTAAACCCCCCAGAAAATGATACTTAGAAACTAGCTGAATCTCCAAGATGACTGAAT
>JAOEHY010014182.1:0-73794 GCA_025447955.1 Psilopsiagon aurifrons | reverse complement strand
CACTTGGAGTATTGTGTGCAGTTCTGGTGTCCTCAACATCAAAAGGACATGCAACTGTTGAAACAAGTCCAGAGGAGAGCCACGAGTATGATCAGGGACTGGAGCATCTCCTGTATGAAGACAGGCTGAGAAAGTTGTGGTTGTTCAGCCTGGAGAAGAGAAGGCTGTGTGGAGACCTCATAGCAGCCTTCCTGTGTCTTAAGGGATGCTTATAAGGATGCTGGGGAGGCACTCTTGATTAGGGACTGTAGTGATAAGACAAGGGGTAAAGGGTTCAAACTTAAACAGGGGAAGTTAAGGTTGGATATAAGGAGGAAGTTCTTTAAGGGTGGTGAGGCACTGGAATGGGTTGCCTGGGAAAGTTCTGAATGCTCCATCGCTGGTGGTGTTCAAGACCAGGTTGGACAGAGCCTTGGGTGGGAGGTGTCCCTGCCCATGGCAGGGGAGTTGGAACTAGCTGATCTTAAAGTCCTTTCCAACCCTAACTATTCTATAATTCTGTGAAATCCCCTTTCAGTCTTTTCTTCTCTAGACTAAACAGGCGTGGGTCTTGCAGTCTCTCCTCATAAGATGCTCAGGACCCTTGTTTGGGCTTTCTGTGATTCTCTTCTCCTGTTGTTACGATAAAACAGATATTGGAGGTTAACTCAACAGCAGATACTTTGAGTGTGATCATATATTGTTTGGTTTTGAATATTCAATCTTTAAGTAAAAGGCTAAAGATCACTGAGATTCTGTAAACTTGATCTCCTGCACCTATGAGAACTGTGCTTAGTAACAGCTATGAAAAGTGGTTCGAGTTAGTAACAGGTGTTCCATGTGTAGAAAGTTCTGATTTTGGCCTGACTTCTTGGAGCAGATAATGGAAGTATTAGAGAGTCTGACTTCTGAAATTGTGAATGTAAGTCATTAGTCTCCAAGGAATGGATGTTTTATTATAATACATTTTCACTGATTGAATATGCAAGCTTATTAAAATATTATCTTTCAAAATATTTGATCATAGATGTGCTCAGTTTAATTGTGCCTTGTCCTTCATGTTGTCTTTCTTCTTTAATATTTGTCCTTTTTTGTGAAAAAGTGTAACTCTTTATATATTTTAAGTGATAATGCCCAGCATTTTCTGTCTTAAAGTGTAATCTCATATATGTGCCAAGTGATGCCTGTCAAGGTTCTCTTATCGTTTCTAGTAGTTTAGTGGAGTTGGCTTTCAGTATGTTCCTAGGCCGGTTTTCTGAATGGCCTACTGTTGCCTTCATCTGTTGTTGTAAGAGATTTTGACACTGAAAACTTGACATTTCTTTAGCCTGTTCAGACCTATGTTGGCCTCTCTGTTTCCTGTGGCCTCAGGCAAATGAGTACTGGAAGATATGTAATACTTTCTGCACACAAATATCCCTATTGACTTTTAAGATGTGAAGTACTACATAGGTCTAAAAATAAGCATGGATGCAAGTGTTTGCCGACTGGGGCCTTAACTTTCTTCCCTATAAAAGAGATCGGTCCTAAATTTTCCACAGACCCCTGGAGTCTTGCAGGATGGTGCTGGCCATTTTCAGCACTGAGATTCTTTAGAGTGCCTGTTTGGCTGCTGTAACTTACAGGTTCGTGTCAGTTGCTTTATCCTTTCGGTCCCAAATGCAGTAAATCCCAGCAGTGTAGGACTTGGGGTACTGTTTCAACCTAGAGTATCTCCATTTTTCATACCAGCCTTCTCTGGACCACAATCAACATCATCAGACAGTCAGTCTAGTTCTGGGTTGCTGATTCTGTATGTGTTACATAGGTTCTCATTCTAGCAAAGTAACAAGAAAAAGGGGAAGAATATAAAATTTTATCAATTCAGAAATCTTACAGCAGCAAAGTAAGAATCCTAGATAATGGAAGGGATCAAAATCATCTCTGAAGCTATGATACAATGAGAAATCTGAAATATCTATTAAATTTGTGTGCAGATAAGTAAGGGAAAGCATGCATCAGAAGGAAAATGTGAATGTCCCGAGTAGTAGTTTCTCTAATCTCCAAAAACTTGTCAAAAGCATTTGGCAAAACAGACTCAACGTTTTGACCCAATTTTGAAGGATGCTGACAGTTTTAATACCCGAGGTAAGTTAAATTTCTCATGCATCTACCACTTAGAATTCTTCAGACTTCCTTAGTGAGTCAGCTGAGTCAGTTTAGTCTATACTTGTCCTACTTGTCCACTCTCAAACTTCCTCATCTTGAACATCTCGTATTGTTTATGCTGGACCTTAGATTTCTATGGGTTATGTTTTCTGCTTTAATGAGCTGTGATTGTTTTTTGTTCAACTTCCTTGGAAATTGCCTGTAATATGGCTTCAGCTATCTTGTCAGGCAAGTTTAAGTGATGCAAGGTGATTCTTTGAAGAATCACGACAGATGGGTTTTCCTCTCATAAAATGGGATCATTTAGATCCTGGATTTCTTTAAAGCCCCATACTGCTGTTCACCGTACTCCCATTGGTTTCTCTTGCACAAACTTGTAGGTTTTTTCTTAGAGATTATTGTGGTAGAGGGCACAAGAATCCTTGTTTTATTTGCAGATACTCAAATTTTCAATGTTGTGCTTTTGGTTTCAAGTTGAGTTTAAGCTGTCATTGTTCTTGATCACCGCAGCCCCAGCAGACACTTTTTTGACCCCATGTTGGCTCCGATGGGCTAATTACTTCAGGTTTAAGAGAAGGGCCAGAACCAGTTTCTGAGACATGTTGACAGTGGCATTCTGGTAAGTGCAAGCTTGGACTTCCCAGAAGGGTCAAATAGCTGATCATGGAGTCTGGTAGCCACAACCATGGGGTTTTCTTCCATGTCACTATGGAGCAGAGCATGTGGTTCCTCTTCGAGGTTGATACATTTGACATGCAGGATTGGTTACAAATGCAGATTTTTCAGTAGTGGTTTGCAGCAGACATCATTCCAAATGAACCACTACAAGACTGAATTGTACTGAACCATGACAAAAAGGTTAAAAGAGAAGGGAAATATCCTGTAGTGATATCTGTTGATATGCATGAGAGACTACCCATCCAGGGTAGTGGCTTTTTGAATCATTTTGGCCTGAACCACATCGTTGCACTATCTTTGGGCATGGTGAATCAAAAAGGCAAAACTAGAAAATGATGATTTTAACTAATGGGGGTTTTACTGTGTAATTGAGAAAGTTATTTGCCTGTATGTGTCTGCACAAACACATGTGCATGCATATAGATGTAGATAGGACAAGGGGTGATGGGTTCAAAATGAAACAGGGGAAATTCAGGTTAGATATAAGGAAGAAGTTCTTTACTGTAAGGGCGGTGAGGTGCTGACGCAGGTTGCCTGGAGAAGTGGTGAATGCTCCATCCCTGACAGTGTTCAAGGTCAGGTTGGACAGAGCCTTGAGCGACATGATTTAGTGTGAGGTGTCCCTGCCCATAGCAAGGGGTTGGAACTGGATGATCTTAAGCTCCTTTCCAACCCTACCTATTCTGTGATTCTGTATCTACAGAGAATCGTGTAACACATAACATTTTGAGAACAGTAGTTTAATGCTAGGCCATTTGTTAAGTGATCACTCCATGTACCTCACAGGACAAAACCCTCTGTTCTGCTGAGCCTGCTTTGCTTAAAAAGGGGTGAGTTGCTTCTATGGAAGTCAATAAATCTGCAATGTATTGTTTCACATTCTGTCTTTATGTAAACCTAGCCAGGTTTTTTAGTTGTCGTCTTCCTAATCAGTGGTAAAGTGCATTTAGTGGCTCACTTAAGGTGTCATCCATTACTATGAGTTACTGTTAGAACTAATTAATAGAGCTGAAATTATTTTGTAATAAGAAATTGAAGTATTGCAGTGTTAGGAGAATTACCATTCATAGCTAATTAACATTTAACAATGCAAATAAGCTGATAATTATTTTTCAAGCCATAGAAAAATTCTGTGACACTTTATATACTACCTTTGCTATCCTAATTGTTTCTGAAAAATATCTTGAGAGAGAAATAGTCTGAAGAAATTTCCCTGGATAAAAAGGCATTTTCTGAAGAGTACAATGAATGAGAGCTCTCCTTTTGTTCGCATGGGGCTGCATTCAGCAGCTGTTTCTCATGGTAAGTACTGATGAAAAGAAGGAAAAATTAAGGGTCAGGAAGGTAGGTGGGAAGGGAAATTATGTGGGATCATGGCCAAAATTTCCTGGCTGCTCCAATTCAGCCATTCTTTTCTTTGGCTACTGTAGGTATTACAAATGCAGCCTCAGTGGGCTGAGATCATTTGGATTCCTCGCAAGAGAAGTTGTTAACAGCAACTGAACACAATTCACAAGATGCATTTTTAGGTCATATAAAGGAATGCAATTAAACCCCAGAAACTAACAGAAAAATCAGGTATGACTTGTGAGGCATGTGAGGTCCCACTCCCCCAGAAATCAAGATGTTGGGTTTTCTCTCCAGGTTTTGTCACTTTGAATGTTATTGAAGCAGGAGTTTTCAGAGGAAGTATTAAAGAGTTGGTGTCCTATTAAGCCTGATGCTATGGGCATCACCTGCTGATCAAGCAGGAGTCACTGCAGGAGCAAGTGGAAGTTTGGTTCCATTCTGCAGCATTTTTCACCCGCTTTTCACACCCAGCCCTAGTAAATACTAAGATCTGTTTTGCAGTGATGGAATCAGCCACTTTCTCATCACTGTGAAATTTTGTAAATGAATATGCTCTTTGTTTTGATTTTTAACCCAAGTTCATCATCATTATTATATTTTAAGATGTCAGTTTAATGTGACAAAGATTTTAATCAAAAGTTATCCTCAAAGTGGTCAGGTTTTGCTGGGTGGTTTTTTCAATCACCTGGTAATAAATGCCATTTTATTTAGCAGGTATGATAATATGATAATATGTAATCAATATGGTAATTTTTCATCAGTGGCAAGTGAATTGTTGAGGTTCCTGCTGGTCTCCTACTAAGCACAGACACCTGACATTTTAAGATCCCAGTTTCTCTCCAGTCAGTTCCAGTTGCTGCCAAGGATATGATCCAGTCTTGCCACTTCTGATTTTATCTGTACGTTAGAGTTGTCTTCTGCCTTTGAGCTGTCAGACCCCATAAAGCATCCTCCAGTTCGTAGTTCACTCTGCCACACAAGAGCTTTTCTTGATGGTTCTTAAATTTTCCTGCAGAATATGGGGTGTATTTTGTTGTCCTGGCTGCCCATTCTCCCCCAATAAGGACCTTTCCTCCATGACTGTCCACCGCTGCTTTTGTACTGTTGGTGGTCAGCAAACTGGTATCAACCCATCTTCTTTTGAAATGGATTTGAAGATTTTTGTTGGATTCAACTTTAGATGAGTGCTTGTGATCATAACAGTGTTCCTGTGACAGAGGAAAGGAAAAAGACCTGTGAAGGCAATACTTCATTTTCTTAATGCATTTAATGATTTTAAACTGAAGTTATTAACTAATGGAAGAGGAGTTCTAAGTCAAAACTTCCAAAAGTTTGGCAGACTTGGGTCTGAAACCCGGCATTTGCTTCAGTTGGTTATGTAACTTAAACCAGGGGGAAGAAGCTTTGTAGACCACGAACAGGTTACTGTGCCAAGGTTTTCCTGCCATTGGGAAGGTTTGGAACAGTGCTTGCTGATGTTTTCATCATTCTATATGCTGATTTAATAATTAAAATACTAAACCCACTCCATAAGTAAGGCATGTCTTTGGTGAGTATTTTATACAAATTTACACTAAATGTTTAATAGCCGGTGTGACTCTCATGGTTGAAGACTGGGATTTTTGAGGATGCTTTTAGCTTCAATGGATCTTGTTCTGAGGATCTACCTGTGTAGTTTTCCTATCCACTGAGTGGTGCCATGCCCTGCTCCCTGTATCTCCAGGACTGACTTCAGGCTGGCTGCTGCCCCTGCTTTGGACCCTTGGCAATCATTTTCGTCTCTTGGCTCAGAACAGTGATTAATGATTGTGTGAGTACCTATTGGGCTAAAATCTGTGGATGTTTTACAACTAGCAATGGAGTCTTTTCTTGTTAATTTAAATAGATATTTACAAAATGTAGCATGAAAAATAACACTTTCAGTAGGTTTGTTCTCATCTCTCTTGCATGTTATGTTTAGCATTTCACAGTGATGGTGTTTGATGTGATGTGTGTTGCAGAGCAACTTAACAATTTAGAGAGGCACATTTTCAAAGCAGTTAGTAGTTGAAATACAATAATGTTTGCAACTTGCACCCCTAATACAGCTGCAGATCATAGAATAGTTAGAGTTGGAAAGGACCTTAGGATCATCTAATTCCAACTCCCATATCAGATGATTTAAGGTATGGGTTTAATCTTAGCAATACAGACCTTGCACACTGCAGAGAATGGATGCTTTCAGCTGCTTTAATTCCTAAATTCAACTTGTACAAAGGGAGGAGGCTGAGAAGCCTTCCTGCCGTGGCTCTCATGCTCTTGTGTTTCTCCATTACCCCTGTTAACAACTACACCAGAAACAAGCAGCAAATGTTTTTTCCCCACTCTGTGAGTAATTGTCTGCACAGCAGTGACAGATGTGCAATATAGCAGCTTCTTCAGGAAAAAATTAACAGTTTGTCCAGCATGTCAGCTTGCTCTTTTTAGTGCTTTGGAGGTCTTGGCCCCATTATGGATGATTTAGAAATTGAGGCAAGCTAAGACCAGCTGCCTGGGTTGAAAGCCTTAGTTAGTAGCCCTCATCTGCATTCCAGTATTCACTTACATCTAGAAATTGGTAGGGCCCCTCTGGCCACAAGATGAGTATGGGCTGACAATGCTTTGATTTGTTGAGAGAGAGAATAAATGGGTTTTTCAGAAGATGAGGAAATATCACCATTACTGGCCAATTTACAGCATTTTATCTGTTCTTCAAACGTGTCACTTTTGTTATTGTTGCATGGTAATTACATAGTGAAAGGGAAAGAAAACAAATTCTGGTTACATATTCAGATGGATTGCAAAATCATATAATCCTGATAAATGCCCATTTATGATACACATGGATGAAAGGTTCATTTTAATTTTGAATAGCAAGCACAGCCATAAATAGGATATAGGATTAGATCCCACAGAATCTGATTACCTAAAAGCAAATAGTATTTTTCTTCCCATTTTTTTCATAACCAAGGAATTCAGCATGTGCAGGGTATTTAAATAAGCAGAGTTTCCATAAAAATATATGAAATAAATAGTTCAATAATTTCTGTATTTTAACTATAATCATTTTGAACTATTGCGCTAAGTCTTTTCTGAAATACTCATTTATAAAAAGACATCAAGCCATCAGTATTGCTGAGAAAGATATCTCACAGCTGTACCCTATTGCTTTTTTGACAAATAAAAGCAGCTTTGCTTATTGGATCTCCAGTGCAACAAAGCAAAAGAGGGTTGGTGTTGGCCATGTACTGTGAATTGCAACTGTTAACACCTTCTTACCAGTTACAGAGTTTCAGGGCAAATGATGAATTTAAGCAAGTTCTGACCAAACACTAGATAGCTGTGGTTTTGGCAATAGCATTCAAGCATGAATCACTGTCTGATATATGGGAAGCTCCACTGGGGGTTTGAACTAAATGATCTTAAGGTCCTCTCCAGCCCAAACCATTCAATGATTTTCCTCAATGGGAAGGCATGAAGAAAGAAGTTATGTGAAAGTACATGCCTGTATTAGCAGAAATCTGTACAATTGATTCATGATTGTTACAGAGCTGAAAAGAAACTGCTTTATAAAGCTGTCTGCTTCATAAATGCTAGGTGTCCCAGTTATCTTCACAAGGTGTTGTATTCTCAACTTGAGGGAGGGTTTACCATTTCTTCAGAGTAGGGATGGCAGAGAAGGGAGCCTTGCCCCATGAGCAGATATCTCTGTCCCTGAAGAGAACCAGACTCATGGCGTCCTGCCAGACATGGCACAGGCTGATAGATTTCAAGAGGCAACTTCACTGTGAGTCAAGGTTTCTGGCAGTGGGAGAGAGAATACATAAAAGGGCTTATCTCTGGGAGACTGCAATAGATACTCTGTTCCTTTGGGTATTTGAAGCTGAACTTCCATTTGTTACCTCTGTTTGGAGGTGGCCAGTGGGCTATGTGATGACTTCAAGTGGGGCAGTGGGTGGAAGAGCTGTTGGTCAAAATGTCAGAGGGAACTGGATGACATGAACTGAATTGCATTCTATGGTTTTACAGCAGGTGTTTTGGAAGAGTCTGAAATACCCTTTCTATGTTACTGTCATGAAGTCACTTTCATTGTTCTCTGCCCCTGAGCTTTGTTACCACTTTAGCTTTGACTGACTGTTCTGCTAGAAGATTTTTATCATCTGGTTTTGGGTACAG
Organism: Psilopsiagon aurifrons; assembly: GCA_025447955.1. NCBI lineage: Eukaryota > Metazoa > Chordata > Aves > Psittaciformes > Psittacidae > Psilopsiagon > Psilopsiagon aurifrons. The sequence goes on along the minus strand of JAOEHY010014182.1, from coordinate 65,445 downwards.
TAGTGGCAGATATGTGGCTACAAGAAGCGTATCTTGGGAGGTGTGTCTGTAAGGTGAATTGCTGCAGTTGGCTGAGCAGTGAGTGAATTTGCTACAGTTTTGAATGCTCAGTTCAAACTCAGAGCATTAAATAAGTGCATTTTTTTGTTAATTTACCTCCTAAATGCCTTCTGAATATTGTGATTCAATGCTTATGAACAGCAGACACTAGTAATACTCGTCTGTGACTACAGCAACATCTGCCCCAGGAGAATTGCCTTCTCTTCCTGTTCTTTGTGGCAGGGCTGCTGTGTACCTCCTTAGCAGAATTTCTAATGTGACTCGCCAACAAAAAGATATTGTTGTCCCAATTGTCTTGAAATTATGTGGGAGATGTTCCGAAAATGGACTTGATGTATTTTCTCTCTGTCTGTATGCATGTGCACATAATGACAAAGCAGCTTTTTAGCTTGAATGCCATCTAGAAGTGTTTTGTTCACTTCAGTAGTTATTCTGTGTGATGATACATGCACATTCAGAACAGTATACAACAAAGCAAAGATTTCAGCTTTGGTGAATCACTGCTTTGTTTTCCCCCGCTCCCATTCAGACTGAAGATTTCCTGTTGCTTTACACACACTAAGCAGCGTGAGATGTAGCCACATGCTACTGTCACCTGGCTTTAAACAAGCATCCAAAGTGATTGTTGGAATCTAAATAATACTTGGTCATCACCTTTAAAAAGAGCCATAGTTTTGCCATGAGCAAGTCATGAAGAAGTCATTCTTTATTGTTATTATCATCCTGAATTTCTTAGTGGCACTGAACCTTCCATAATGTGCAGCCATCTGGTACAATTGCTTCCAAATACAGACTCACATTTGATTGTAGGGTCTGGAACATCAGCCTGTAGGAATGTGCTGCTAAAGCATCTTCCTTTACAGTCTGATGCTGAGCAAATGTAGGATGTTGCAGTTTCCTCAAAATCCCTATTTTTTTCCTATTTTAGACATACCCACAATAACTGTGACTGTGTAGGAAATACCCCAAGAAGGCAAGGAGAGCGCCATAGCAAATTCCAGTGAAGCTGAAATAATAGCAGGGATGAGGGTGTACTTCATACATAATTAAGACGAAGTGCAGTTATCTCAAGGGTCCTTAAAATCACTTGTTGATTAAAGAAAAAAAGACTCTTGTACTGGGAACTGGCATAAGGTCACTAAAACACAGAATTAAAACTATACCATCTTTATGTTAGGAATACAGTAGGTAGGATTCAGCTTCACCCCCTGTGCTAGATCCAATAGAGAGGTCTGGAGCGGTCAGATAGAAATACATGGCTGGTATTAGGCTGCCCGTATGCCCACCAGCCCTTTTCCTGCAGCACCATGTTTGGAGCAGGTCAGGGGTACATTGGTACGTAGAGGAAAAAGGCACTTATCTGCAGAGTAGTTTCTCACTTAACGCTCAAGGAGTAGCCAAGTTCACAGCACATAAGGGTTTGCATTCCTGTTCTCAAAGCCACTGCATTTTTGCATGGGTAGCATCGTGTTTAAGGGACTCTTTTGGAGATTTAATTAGAGCTGACACCAGGCTTTCACAGGGACCTCAGTGAAGTCATTTAGTCTCTCTGTGATGCTCTTCTCCCAGAGAAAACCCAGATTATTCATATGCATGAGTTATCTGCACATCCCTTTGTGTCTCATTTTCTGTGACAGCTTCAAGGTGTAACATTAATCCATCCCAAACATGAGAGCAGGCATTGGGTTTAGGTCAGCCCTGATTGATATTCTCCCCTTAATATTTTCCTTTATATTTGTCGGCATCCAGATGTTTAGGAGAAGATGTAACACATACCTTTGTGAAAGTCAAGACTTACAGGAGCATAATAGTCTAAAGTAATTGGCTACACTGATCGTAACAGACAGTTCAACCAGTGAAGTGCTTAATTACTAATCTTGGAGTAAGTGCCCATTTTGTTTGGAACTTGTGTCTTCAACCTGCCAATTCACTCGTCATTTCCTCTGATATTTTATTTATGCAGCTGGTCAGTGCTGCAGAGTTTGTAAGGCAAAGTAATTTTCATCTGGTTAATCCAGAATGTAACATATAACATATACATGTAAAATACAAAATGACCCAAAGAAACAGCAGTGCTGTTAAAGTGCACCTAGATCGTAGAATCATAGAATGGTTTTGGTTGAAGGGACCTTAAAGATCATCCAGTTCCACCACGCTGCCATGGGCAGGGATGTCTCACACTAGACAAGGTTGCTCCAAGCCCCATCCAAGCTGGCCTTGAACAATGCCAGGGATGGGGTAGCCACAACTTCTATGGGCAACGTATGAAATCGTAGTGCTGCTTAGTTCCCAAAGTCTTGTGACCTTGTACCGACATGCATACCCTGAAAAACACTGACATCAGCTTTGAACAGACACTTCACATCCATAACCTGAATTAGTTTGCTTAACCAACATGCTACACTTGTGTGGCACCTCTGGTTAACATGGTAACCTACTGTTTAGTGTGAGATCCAATACACATTCAGAAACAGAAGGTAAAGGTAAAATAAACCTTAAGAGGTCCCAATACTTACCAGCTGATCTCATTGGCATACAACAGTCCTGGGGTCCATATGCACTCATAGATCTGTTGCAGACTCCTTTATCCAGCCACTCCATCCTGTAAATAGTGGGAGTTTGTATTATAATGTTTCTATTGGTTTAATATTCCTGTTTTCCTCATTCATATTCGAAGGTATTATTGTTAGTGCCAACTCATTTGATTTATTATTTGGAGAAAGCACTTGTTCAAAAAGTCAGCCCTGGATATTAAATGATGATTGCTTGCAATGAATTTCTTCTCAATATCTACACAGACAATTTTGCTTTTTCTTTTTCCACTTAACTCTAAATGAGAGATCTTAAGCATAGTTAAATAGGATTCATAATATCATGCTGACGGAAAATAGTCTTGAAATGGGGGAATATGAAGGCAAAAATAGTTACCCAAATACAAAAGCCCTCTTCCCTCTGAATTTAAACAAGAGGGAATGGGGAAATGTTTTCTCTGGGTGTACATTGCTGTTCCTGATTATATATAGTGAAGAGAGAGGAAACTCCAGGGTCAGAGCCACGGGTTTGCTGGAGACACAGATCTGACCCATTGACTTCCTTTCCCTTTCCTCAGGTCTCAGGCTGTTGAAGACAATACTTTAGTGTGTGATTAGCAATTGGCAGAGAAAAAGCCTTTAAATAATGCAAGTATTTTTTGTACTTTTAATTGTTACCTTAAAATACATTCAAAGCCCATTGGATTCAAGAGAAATTTTCCATCAATTTGTGTAAGTGTTAGATCAGATTAACAGTCAGTCAGAAGTGTTTTGCCATTACTGTGTTTTTGGCCAACATCTCAGTAGCTTTTCATTAGCATCAGCGTCATGATAAAGAAATAAGATGATGCCTCCATATTAATTATCATGTGAATTATCCTTTTTACACAGCTGCTTTAAAACTCTTGTGCTGAAGGCGCTTCATTTCATTATCCTTGAGAAAGAAACATGAAACTAGCTGTAAATACAGGTGCAATTTACATCACTGCCACCAGCCAGGTTACAAAGATGGACAAAATGAGAACAAAAAGAGAATTACATTACAGATTTAATTAAAGATAATCATCAAGAAGGCTGGTAAAACAAACAAGTACATTGTTTTATTAATGTTCTAACATGAAATATATGAGGTGACTGAACTTCTTAGCAGTACTTTAGTGATTCTTTTTTTGTAATGCAACTTTCTTTCCACAAATGGGAAAATAACCAGGGGGGAGCAGTTGAATAGATTGATGTCCTACTTTTCCCTGTGGAAAAGGAAAACAAAGCAGCTTTGATTTTAAATAGTTGGCTCCTTTAAGGGGTACAGCCATAGTAAAACACTGAAGCAGAAAATAGTTTCTGGCATAGGATGCAGCATTGTATTTCTGAATATATTATTATCGAGCTAATTGTCACGGAATTATGTTTAAATTCTATGACACATCCTAAGAGCAGTGACATGAGATGCAGAGCAGGCATTTCTTACATAAATATTTTGCCCCCTTTCCCTTTAAGTTGTGGCAAACAGTAAAAATATCTCCAGCTACATTGGAAACCACAGATTGTGCTCTCTCTTTAAACCTGGTGGTTGGTGTGCCTTACCTTGCTGCTAAATCTCATGCATCTGCTTGAGAAAGGGGAAACATCATGACTCAAACTGATTTGATACTTGGTAATTATAAGGGAATTGAAAAAGGGTAAGATAATAGAATATTGGCTTAATTTTTTCTCATTTTATTCATAAGATGTAGTTGTTTTATTAGCAGTTGCTGTACTTGATGGTGTGATGTGACCTCAAGTTTCTTTCAGCATTCATTAGACATGGTTTTCGTACTAAGAGGAGAATTCAGACTTAAACCTGCCAACTCTGTCTTTTTTTCTGAACCATTATATATTCCACATAGGCCACGCAGGTTGCAAAATATTATTCTGCAAGCAAATTATTTGGTTGCAGTGGCTCTTTTTACATGTCCCCTCATCCTCAGGTTTGCCTTATTTTCTAGAGGGTTTCTATGGGTTGTGAAGAAAATAAATTGATAACTAATGTATTTTAGAGATTACTTTGGTATGGATAATTTTCAAGAATATATGTAAACGTGTACATGTAGTCTTAAAATACATTATGCATATAATTATTATTGACCTTGTTTTAGAGAAATTTTTAAATGGACATAGGCAATCATTGGTAACAAATGCACATTAAATCTCAGTAACTTTAGATGAAATGGATGCTTGTCCTGAACAGGAATACTTTCCTGACCTAGCACCTGGTGGAAAAGATGCTTAAGAAATTACGCACTCATAAAGAACCTTCTATGTTGCTGTGGCTGCATACTTCAGACCTGATTATGATTTATTGGCTGAAGGTAAGAAGTATCTGGATGATAGTAAGGTGCAGCTGGCTCCCCATGGTGCAGGAAACAACCCATGACATTTCTGCCTGAGGGAAGAGCAGTGGCTGGAAGAGTTGGGCAAGGCTCCCAGCCAAGAATGGGAGCAAAATGTGAGGCTTGATAAGACCTTGACTGAACATTGACCTAGAGACAAGGGTGCCTTGTGGCACCACTTGCTCACACGAGGGGCGTGAATTGAGACTATGATGGCTGTCGACTATAATAGCTCTTTTTATGCCCATAGAGATCTGATGTACAGATCTGTATTTAGAAACCCTTTAATATACCTTGTGAATCTGCTTCAAAAGAGATGTTGCAGTTGGTGATGTAAATCCTTCTCCATTCTTGAGTAACTGAGCATTGCCTCAGAGGCTGCTGTACATGCACACCCACCCAAAGCTGAAAACATTACTATTAATACTAAGATTTATGATTTCTTTAGTTCTTTTCATTATTGTCACAGTTTTTAAACCTCTCTTTCATATGCTCAACCAATAGCAACCAAATTAAAGAACTGAAACCAGCTGCAGACTTTGTCACAGGGAGAAAAAAACCTTCTGAAACCAATAAGCTGTTTGTATGTGTTCTGTAACTTAGTGCTGCTGTCTACATTAGTGGGGGTTTTCCTTCCTCATTTTTCTTGGGTTTTTTTTTTATTGTTTTGGGAGGATTTTATCTTTTTATATTTTCTCTAATTGTTTCCCCTAAAATGCTTCTGGATTGCATCTCTGCATATGAAATTTCAGCCTAGAGCTAACTGTTGCAGCTGATGAATTATAAACCGCTTAAAAATAGGACTAGAAAGGAGATTCTGGTGCATTCTTGAGTACAGTAGCACAAGCTTGCATCCCTGGTACCAAAAAAAAACCATATTTCCCTGCTTAAATAAGTTCTATTAAGTCATCTGTAGCTTTCAAATCCTCATGCATTTCTTTCATGATTCCCCCGTGGAGTTCTCCATGTTGTTTTGAAAAGGATAGTCTCAGGTCTAAGCCTGTACTTCCAAGTCCTGCTCTTTGTTGCCTAAGGAGTACACAAAGGTTTAGATTGCATCTTTTCAATGCATTATGGCACTGCAGCCTAAAGCCAATACTTGTTTTTTAACTGGCAACCTGCCTGTACGAATGGAGGAAGCAGATTGCCTCTTTGCTGAACACTTAGACAAGGTACTGATTTAACAACAGTGGACAAGCAGCTGGGAGCTGGGCTGTCAGCCTGTCACACACTGACAAATCTGTTGTTCATATTCAGGCAGGATGTTCCAGTTAGATTGCCATCAGTATCATCCATCTACCACAGGCATGTGAGGTGGCCCTGTGTCTCCTGCATACCCATAGACAAAATGCTGGTGATACAGCTTTGTGGGGCAACCTCCAGAAAACAGCTCATTTCAGCCATTGCAATAAGACCAGGATGGCAGCAGATGCAATTTTTGCCTCTCTCTTTGTTTTCCTCATTCAGTACGCTGGAATTATGCATGCAAATTGTTGGTTACTCCAATTTCGTGTCTCGGGCATGAAAGGAAACCTCTGAATGGAGCCTTACCTCTCTCGATAAAGCCATGAAAGCTTGCTCAAAAGCAACTCTAACTAAAACAGAAATAACAACATTAAAATGGTGATTAATGAAGTTATTCTGAAATTACATTGTTCTGGCTTCCGGACTAATTTTTAACATATTTTCATACAGCTGCTATATCCGTGACACTAAAATAACACACTTCAGAGCTAGTTCACTTGCATAGCCAAGCTCAGTCTGCGGGTGAACTCTCGGCTAAAACCTGTCTGTCTCTATTCATGTTAATCAGTTGGAGTCAATCTATATTGGGTTTGTGAGAGTGGCTGCAGGGAGGGGGTGTTTATCAGGGCTGTACAACATATGCTGTAATTGTTTTATCACAGACATATACTTGCCCATTTCTTTTTTAATTTAGAAAAGCTGCTTTTAAACACTGATTATATATTCAACAGATTATAGTTCCATATTATCTGTCCTTATGTCAAAGTTATCCAATTTGTGGCCCTATATGCCCTTTATCTTCTGTTCCAGGTCCAGATCTGTAATCCCAAAGCCCAGGAAAAGAACTCCAGAATTAAACTGGGCAAAAAGAATGGTACATCTGTATAATTTCATCTGAATTTATCGCCTGGTTTTGCTGCTGCCTGTTCATCACCTCTGAGTGACAGAAATAACCCACAGCTTTTTTGAGAAGGTGATGGAGGATGGAGTCCAGTTAACTTATTACTTATTCTCACAGTGGTATATACTATTTTACATTATGTAATTTAAACAGTAATGGCTCTGAAAAGTGGTAAGCTGGTCACATTCTTAGTATTAATCTATATATTTTTACATGTTATCTTAGTACTATAAAAATCATAATATGACATACATTTACATAGTGTATAATTTAATCAGCTAATACCTTCAAGCCCTCTTCCCAGCCTCTTCAATATAATACCTTTTCTGGTCAAGAAAGCCATTTACCTTCACTCTATTTTTCACAATGAGGTTCAAGATCTTCTGGAAAACACCAAGATCATATAGATTAGGTAAGTGACCTATCTGAAAAGGAAAAGAAGAATCTTGCCATTTTCTGCCTTTTTTGAGGTATGTCCATCAACAGGAAAGCTCATGAATAGAAAACAGTGCAGTGCAGATTGCAAGAAATTCTCACACAATGCTGGGAACAGTATAAAAGGACAGTAAAAACATGTGTAAAGAAGGCAGGCAGATGATAATCTGTCTTTACTTCTTACACAGAATACTGCTGTTTCTTCATTATTAGAAATGGTAAATTTGATGTAATCTTTCATCCCTCCCTAAAAGGGGTCTGTTACCGTTCCACGCATAAAGAAAGGGGTAAAACCAGAAATCTTTTCTTTATTGAAGCATACTGCTTGGTCTTTAAAATAGCCCTACAGGTTCATCAGGTAGTTAACATGGGCTGTAGACAGAGCAGTTAAAGGGATTTCTGTATTCTTATTAAAACAGAAATATTATCTGAGGGAATCAAACTGCTTTGGTGGGTGACCAAATAATTCCAAGGTAAATTAAAAAGCATGCTTTAAAGTCTTCTGTACATGGTCTCATGTTGAGGCTAAGCTCCTACTTCTTATACACAAAGGTAAGAACATCAGTTCCCTATCTTTATAAAATCTCTGGGAGTTCTTTGCTCAGAAAACTCTGTGATTTTTGATTGACACAAAGATTACCTAATAAACCTTCACCACAAACTAATTAATCACTGTGAATGCAACACTAAATTGGCAAGTATAAAAAAGCAAATGAGATGGGTGTTGAAGACCATTTTCAAATTACCTTAGTTAAAAGCCAAGCAGAGAGTGTTGAAAGCATCAGTAATAGTGCAGAGCTGTAAACTTCCTTCTTTACTGTGAGGGCTTCACAAACCCTAGCACATTCTGGCCAGTGGGACCACAGTAAGAGTGGAGCATCACCCCTTCTGAAAGCACATGGGACATGGACAGGACTGGGATCTGGTTTACAGTTCCTCTGTGCTCATTTTGCAGTTATTATTTACAAATAACTACACACTATCCTACTTATTATCCTGATGTAGAAATGTCGTTGCATCCATGAGCCAAGGTTTTATTTTACTGCAAGTAAAATTGTGGCAATGCTGCAAGTGGGTTTCATCTGGGTACAGTGGCTCCTGTGAGCTGTGAGAATAGCCCTTTCCCCAAGTTTAACAAAGATAAAGCCACCACAAAGTGATATTCCTGACAAGTTTATCTTAGTCTGCGACTTAGGTCAATATAAGATCTTAGTTCCCCACTTTCTTTTTTACCTTTCTGATGACTGAATACAACTACAGTCTTATTTGTGGCTCAGGTGTAGGGTACACCAGCGTCACTGCAGAAAATACACTTGTCAACTTTTTGAGCCTTGAAATTAAAGACAGGAGGAAGCTCTGAAGGGATTTATCCTCCTCGAATTGTTCCCTGGAGTCAGAGAAGCTAATATCAGGGATTTTGCTCAGGCAGTCCCTGCCAAGGTTGAGATACAGAGCCCCCCCCCCGGAACACATCACCTTGGATAGAGCAACTACCTTGTGGCTTGGCTACAGGGGCAGAGAGTACCATGGCTCCTGCAGTAGGTAGGCTAAGAAGAAGACAGGCTGTGGGAAGGGGTGGTAAAGACCCTCACTTCAGCCACAGAGGGAAACAAGAGTCATGTTTCCATCTATAATTCCAGCTTGTTAAGTCTGTTTCTGTATCCTTCCAGCAATGTTCTACTGTGCACCCCAGTTTAACATCAGTGTTGTGTTTCAGTAATGTGCTGGTTTACCTGTTCATATTTAGAGAGGGTGAAATGAATTTTCTTCAGTTTTCTAAGAGGTACCTGTATACTTTTGATCTTTTGCTGCTTCAACAATTCCTATTGTCCTGTTTTTGGCTGGGACACAGTTAATTTTCTTCCTAGTAGCTGGTGCAGTGCTGTGTTTTGGCTTTAGTTTGAGAACAATGCTGATAGCACACCAGTGTTTTAGTTGTTGCTCAGTAGTGCTTACTTTGATCAAATAATTTTCAGTCTCTCATGCTCTGGCAGTGAGGAGGGTCACAGGAAGCCAAGAGAAAGCAAAGGCAGGACGCCTGACCCGAACTAGCCAAAGAGGTATTCCATACCACAGCACGTCATGCCAGGTATAGAAACTGGGGAGTTGTCCATGAGGAACTGATCACTGCTCAGGGATGAGCTGGGTATTGGTCAGTGAGTGATGAGCAATTGTATTGTGTATCAGTGTTGGCTATTGTTTTCCCTTTCTCCTTTTAGTTTTATATTCTCTCCACTTGTTACTTCCCTTATCATTATTACTATTATTACTATTATATTGTACTTTAGTTATGAAACTGTTCTTTTCTCAACCAATGTTCAATGGGTTTACATTGATTTTTCTCCCCATCCTGACCAGGGGGATGAGAAGTGGGGGGAGAGTGAGCAGCTGCTGACACTGAGTTGCCAGCTGGAGTTAAACCAGGACACCTATGCAATCATAGAATCACCTAATGATTTGGCTTAGAAGGGAACTTAAAGAGGTAAACTGAGGGAGATTGTTTCTGTGTGCCATTTATCTGTGAGCAGGCAGGGACAGTGACTAACTTGAATCCCATGGATATCTCTGTGTGTCATCCACTCTCCTAGAATTCTACTTAAAATAATAATTTCACATTTGTGGACTTTGATTTTTTTTGGGTTTTTTATCTTGCTATGGTTTTGGTTCATGATTTACCTCACCTGTAAAATTTTATTGCATAAATTAAGCTAAAATCTTAGCAAGTCGGGGATGGGGGAATAGTTACCCATGGGCTCTTTCATCTTGTGGCAACTGTTATGTACACAGACCCCTCTAGTCTTTAGCCATCGTACTTTTTGCAGTACTTTGCTTGTTTGGCAATTGTACAGTTTGTGTGGCTGGCACTGTATGATGCTCCATCTCAGTAGCTAAATAACGAAGCAAATCTCAGCACTCCAAACATCCTGTTCAACTTGGTAAGATTACAAATGAGCAAAAAAGGGATGCTATGTAATGGGTAGTCGCTAGGTTGAAGCTGATGATAGATTTTAAACAGGTTCCAAGCAAACCCCAGCCTGAGCTGAGGTTTTGTCACACCATTTTCATCTGTTGTCCTCTCCCAGTTATCCATGTTGCTTTTATGGGGACATGGGTGCAGTTTGTGCCTCCTCTCAGCCTGCAGTGGATCTGCTGGGGCTGATTCCCATTGCCATTGAGTTGGGGTAGGATGAGATCTCTGCTCAACTCCAGACCTGCCTGCCCAGCTCCAAACACAGACATCACCTTTCACAAGGACCAGCAGCAGCTCCCAGGGGTTAGAATGAATTGGCCACTGTTCTCCAACCGACTTACTTGCCTCCTGCAGCAGCCCCCTCCCTCCACCAGTCTCTTACTTCCGTGCTCCCATCCTGGCTGCTCCCAGGCAGGAGAGAGAGGAATTATTTATTGTGTGCCTGTTGAAAATGAAAGGCTTTTACATTTTAATGAGCACTAAATAGGAGCGAGGAAATATTGTTCATTAGCTGTAATCTGTGGAATTGCTTGAGTGAACTTCCTTTGGAGGCCGCTTTAAATGGTTCACTCAAGTAAAGCAGTTTGTATGGTAATTAAGGGAGCATTTTTCTGTCAACATCTGTGCTGCTATTTATAACGCTGAAGGTATCTTATTACTCCACCAGAGAAACATTAAAGAGGGTGGGCAGAGGGGAGGTTGTATTTTTTATATATATATGTATAGATATATGGATATAATTACCATTTTCTCCCTTCAAAACCTTTTCCTTGTTTCCTTTTTTCTCTCTTATTCTCTTCTCACTCTTCACACCACCCCCCAGTTTGCCAAGGCAATAAAAGAAAATCCTGCCCCCTGTTTTCTGATAGTAAGGATTATCATTCTGACATCTTTTCATTAATCATACCTTTTGCACACCAGCCAGGCAGGGAGACTCAAGCTGCTTGGCAAAAATGAGAGGCTTGCATCTTTGGAAACCATTCCTCATCCCGCTTCTCTCCATGGTCAAATAGATGCCTTTTGACTGTGTTGTGGCTGTGTCCCCAGAGGGGAAAACCAGCACCACTGTTCTCCACTCATCCCCCTGGTAGCACTGCTGCTGTAAAGCCAGCCTGGGCTCCTGCAATGAGATAGGTGGAAGAGGGTGATGGGGAGAAATAGCCTTTATCATATTCTGTGTCATGCTTTTATTTAACATATGAAGTTGGTATTTTGATTTTTGCTGCTCTGAGGAAAAGAGTTTGGGATCTGGGTTTTACACACAAAACCAGAAGGGATTTTCTTTGTTTGCTTTCATTTGATAACACCCACCATTTTAACTTCACTGGCTACTCTAGACTAGGGAAATAAGGAGCCATCACCAGGTATAGTTTTACTTTTTCCCTCTTTGATTTTTCCTGTACTCATAGCAATGATGTTCAGTGATGCAGCTTATCACTTAGGGATGTGGGAAACTGGAATTGCCTAAGCAGAGATTCACATTACCCAGTGCTGCTCAGCGATGCCTGACACTCTGCTTGGCTTTAGGTGATTTCCAAGGATCTGCAAGCCATCTCCCATGGTATATGTATGCTATTCCCACTTTCCCAAATCTAAGTGTCTTCCTCCTTCCTTTTCTCATGTTCTGAATGTTTCATTTATGCTCCGCTGGGTTACTTCTCCCTTTAAATCTCTGACATCATTTTCTACCTCTCCTAAACCAATGGATTTTAGATTTTTTGTTTAGATGGATTTTTCCTTTGTGTTTTGCAAGGAAACATGCTAAGAAGGCTTCACAGGAGATACTATTCACTATTGCTGTCAAGATTTTACCTTTTATACTGAAAAGAACCTATGTATGTGGAGGAATGCATGAGAAAAAGCTAGAAGTAGAGTTAAAGCTTGCTAGAGTGCACCAAATACATTGCACTCAAGAAATTAAATATGCTGTGCTAAAGCAAATAACTTTAGTAGATTTTTCTTTACATGTAATGAAGGAAGAACATAAATGACTATCATAAAAAGTAAACATTCGGGAGAGGAAATCCCTTTTATGGCATTCAGTCCATCATTCTGCCAATAACAATCTGTTTGCTGTAGTATATTCTTCTAGTGATTTCACCAGTCTAGTGTTAAACATTTCAAGTGATGGGCCTTGCTGCTCCCCTGAGAGATGGACTGAAACCTTAGTGCATTTCAGTGGCAGGAAGTTTTTCTTGGCATCCTTCATTTTCTTTATCTGTATTACTTCCTATTGGTCTTGGGATATCCCTGTAACTACTTATTCCTTTGCATTATCTCATCAGTGCTGGTTCGGAGGTAAATTTATCATGATTCTGTATCACCATTTTATAACTGCAGCAATGACTCCAACTACATATTTTGTTTTCATTCTCGTCTTACAGTTTAAGTTGTAGGTAAGGTTTCCTTAATGTTTGCATCCTATTTACAGCAAGAAAGCTTATCACATCTCTAGATTCAATATCACCGTTCTTTTATTTTAATGGGTAATCAGATCACGAGACCCCAACCAATCTTCAGGTAAATGAATAATTTACCTGAGGCTGCCAGCACTCCTGCTCTTCAGGTAATGGATGTTCAGGTATACATCCATCTGCTTACAAACTGGGATCACAACCAGGAGCTAAGGGGCTGTTCCATGGGTCTGAGGAGTTTGCTGAAGAGTTGGACCCTTTTCGTGAAACCACTGCCAGGAAAGGTAGAGGCTTTCTGCCTTGGTCCTTGTGAATATAGACCTGCACCCACCCAGCATGGTGAAAGAGCAAATGCAGTCCAGATTGTGATGTACCAGAGTGCTTGAAAAGTTAAAACTCTCTCTGGTTGCAGTACGTCTAATTCACTGTGTGAGAAATGCCGGAACATGGATCCTGGGAATTTTGTCTGTCTAGTTTTCATTAACATTTGGAGTCTGGCTAAAATGTTTGTTTTTCAGGCTATTTATTGTGCTTGGAAAATCATCTATTCCAGAGCATCCCAACAGACATAGTGATTTTCCAAATAACACAGAGAAGAAACATGTTTACTGTGTAGGTTTGACAGAGGATGTTTCAGCCCGCAGCCTGCTGAGTATCTGAAGACAGAGCAGGCTTCTCCTCATCTGCTGGGAAATTCAAACACTAGTGGAGGCAGTAGGTAGTCATCTATCGAATAGAGTGAGCATAGTAGCAAAGCACCACAGCACGTGCCTTTGCTGAATTGGAAGAAAGGGATGCTGTTTACTAATCAGGAAGTCAAGTCATTACCAGGAGGCTGATTAGATCTTCTGTATCTTAAGGTCCTTTCCAACACTAACTATTCTGTGATTCTATGTATATCATGCAACTTTACATTTCCCCTGCATTGCTTGTGCTGAACTCAGTAAAGCACAACTGCTCAAAGTTACCCATCTTGATTTGTCTCATTGTCTTTAATACTTAAACCTTACAGGTAAAACACAAAATCAGAGTAGGACAACTCCAGAAGAAATGTAAGGACCTTCACTTGGTTACAATTCACTGGAGTTATGCAATCTGCCAGTAAAGGACTAGAAAAGAAGTCTGCCCTAGTAAGTAGTTACTCATCTGCATTGCAAGATGTATTTTATTTATTTTTAACAAGCAATTATTTTTATCCTGATGTTTAATATGTTTTATTAAGAGGCTTTTCAGTGAAATTGAATACCATAGTCACAAAAGGCAGGAGAGGAGGAACATAAATCTGTGCAGTAATTGTTAATTTTCTCCTCAATTATATTGGTTGTCAAAAGAAGAGATGCCAAATGAACTAACAACTTTTAAGAATCTGAAATATTCATAATTTTTTGCTCCTCTTAAAGTACATATCATTTAAAACCATCTTCCGTCCATGCTTGTGACCAAATTGTTTTTCCCACAACTTGAACATGTAGCATCATGTGGCATCATGTAAAAGGCAACTTTACAGACAGCTCTGGCTCCTCACTGTCAGTGCATCTCCTTCCAGCATGAAGCTCACACATGTGCTCATCTTTAGGCATGTGTAACTTCTACTGGAGCTCAGTGGAATTCAAGCTCAGGGAGGAACTCTAATGCTTTGCAGAATGGGAATACGTTTTAGTATATGCTCAAGTATTTTTCTTAAGAGGCTTATCTATGCTTAAGACCACTTGAAAGGCCCTTCTGAGTTAAAAATACCTGAAGTTCTTTCTAATGAGGATCTAGAGCATTCTGCTGAAGGTAATCAAGGCTCATGACGTCTCATATTCCAAAATCCTCATTATGAAAGAATAGAAAAAGGTTACATTACATAAAATGAGCACAGCTTAGAATGAAAGATAAAAATGGAGAAAGAAGGTAGTAGATTCAGCCATCTCTTATTGAGCTTCTTCATTTATAACCTTTGTTAAGCTGTACCATATTTACCTATAAGCTGTTCAAGGCAAGGATTCATCATTCTGTGTGTATTTATGAGGCCTGATGTGGTTCAGGGTGCATTATAATATTGAAAACCAGATCATTTTCTATGGCTGTTACTGAGTTCACTTGCTTTAATACTTTTTTGGTATTTATTGAATATCTGAACAATGCAACAGACAAAGACAATTAATCATAATATTTTCCAGAGATTAAAAGCATTTTGGTTGTTTTGGAAGCTACTTCTGAGGCTTCCCAGGTAGTGTACCATTGCAATACAACGTTAACACAGGACAGGGGTTTCAGAGGTTCAGTAATATATATTAGAGATGCACATCCTCATGTATTCAGCCTCCACAGGCATGTAATAATGGACAATTAAAACATACCAAGGAGTGTCTTAATGCTATTACAAGTTTTAATTCAACTTTTATGTAAAATAATTCTTTTAAAAAATACAGGGTTTACTATACTGTGAAATCTATTCAGAAAAGAAACAGCTTTTGTGACATAAAAACACAATGGCAGCCAGATATGGATATAAGTACCATTTTTCTGCTATTTTTATATATTCTTTTTTTTAATTTACATTGTTTTATAAATAGCATCATCCTAAAGCCTGATTCTCATTTTTGCTTACTTACCTTTCCACCCCTCAGGAAGGGTACAGGAATCTTTAAGTGCCATAAATGTAAATCGCCACCCCAGACTACTTAGCTTAGTTGCTAATTTCTATAGACATTTCTAGGTTTCTAGGTAAGACTTTTAAGCAGCTTTGGAGTTTTGTTGAAGAAGCAAAGCTAGAAATCCAAGCAATTTGCCAAATAAATTTTGCAGTAGGAAGCTAAAACTAGGGAAGGAAAAACTGTGTCTTTCACAGGTGGTCCATTTCCTTAGTAAAATCTTGTCACTAAGAACTTCAGTTTCACAGCTAAATCTCAATTTAATTGACTCTTCTAAATCATGTTGTCATTCAGTACTTCTATTTTACTACTGTTGCATACAAATAATACAGAAAATAATACAATTTTATTTTGCCAGTACAGCAAACCATCACCCATGATTTGGTACTAAATCCTATATGAACACATACTGCAAGTTGTGGAACAAGCCTTAACCTCCCATGTCACACTTTTGTGTAAAAGACAGGAGCAGCATAAAGAGCTTGGAAGTACTTGAGCCTGGCTAGAGATTTCTTTAATGATAGTGCTTTGAAAGGAGGCCACAGGACACCCTTCAAGACATGTATCATCTCCCCCTAAATAAAGTGCTGTCTCAGGTTAATTTAAAAACTGCATTTCAATTTTACCTTTATTATCTATTTATTACCATATGCCATTACATGAGGCTGAAGCCAGCTTTCATTTTGTTGCATTGCAACACCATGTTCAAAAAGACTTTAATTAGGTATCAAAGCATTGTTTTTCCATGTTTCATTCTAAAAACTGTGTAAGGAAATCCTACGCCTCTTTGTGAATCAGTTTTCTGACAGAAAAAGTTGCAGTGGAGCTAAACATGTCGACTAGCATTGCTTAGGGCTGTGTGTTAATCATCTTTATCATAATAATGGCATTACACTGTTATTACGTATTACTCCTCCTCTGAAGTGTATAAGTACAGTGAGCTATAATTTGTAAATACTAGTGCTGCTCCAACTGCACTTTTCATTCACAGAGCTGCAGGAGGAGCATCAGGATAAACACCAGGTTTAACTGCAGCATTACCACTCCAGAGCATCAGCTCCTCATCCTTAAATCCTCATTGCTGATCAGCACAAAGGCAGAAGGTTCGGAAGGATATGTGGCTGAATTGTTGTTGGGACATGGTATAGGTCTCAGACTCTTCTATTCCTGCCATGTTTGCATGAGAGCTATGGTGCTTGTCAGCCACAGGGTGGGAAGATCTGACTGATGGGGACAGTAGGGTAATCTAGAGCAAATGCAACTGGTTGGATTTGAGAGGTTTTTTTCTGATCTTTCTTTCCTTCGCTGATTTCAATTGTGGGGAGGTTTAAGAAGCTGTTTGGAAAGGAGGAAGAGAAGGGATGAGGGAACACTTGGTTTGGGGTTTTCTGAGGGTAGAGGGATTTGACTGGAGACAGTGCTGAGTTCCTATGTCTGCAAATGCAAAGAAAGGAAGCTGTTCCTAAAATGCCTAGGAACATAGCCTGTAAATTCAAACCCCAGTGATGAAGGACTTGGGGGTGCTGGTCAATGAGAAAATGGACATGAGCCAGCAGAGTGCACTTGCAGCCCAGAAAGCCAACTGCATCCTGGCCTGCATCAAAAGGAGCGTGACCAGCAGGTCGAGGGAGGTGATCCTGCCCCTCTACTCTGCTCTCGGGAGACCTCACTTGGAGTATTGTGTGCAGTTCTGGTGTCCTCAGCATAAAAAGGACATGCAACTGCTGGAACAAGTCCAAAGGAGGACCATGAGGATGATCATGGGAGTGGAGCACCTCCCGTATGAAGATAGGCTGAGAAAGTTGTGTCTGTTCAGACTGGAGAAGAGAAGGCTGCGTGGAGACCTCATAACAGTGGGACTGAGAGAAGGAATCAGAAGCAGAGAAGATAGGGAAAAGGGCAGTCTGTATGGGAAGAGGATGAGGCAGTCAAGACTGGGGCAACCATACAGATGTACAGCTCCATTCCTGCCTTCTTTCCTCCTCTACCCACAAAGGCCTGGATTTTTACCTTTCATTTTATATTTATATATATATTATATATTATGGAATATTGATTGTATGTTGGGTTGTATATTTATTGTGTAATTTTATATTCTATTATTATTTTAGTCTTATTGATTACTTAGAAGAGGGACATTATTATTTAGATTCAGGACTTCAAGATCCATTTGTGATTTATAGTTTATACAACCTTAATTCAGTCCTTACAGTCTGAAATGTAGATACAACATAGTTTTACCATAGTTTACTAGCGCTGTTATCCTGCTTCTGATATATAAGCTAGTTAGATTTAGCTCAGGTACTATGCAGTATGGACAATCAGAATAATGAGCTGGGGAGCTGTCCATCCCTTCTTCAGGCCGTGCTGTCATGCAGCAATGCAACAGGAGAGGCGACACATCTGAAGTGGTCTGGTGGGGAAGGATTTTCAGGTCTTAAGACTGCTGTTCCCTTTTGGAAGGGCAGCTCATGTGAGTACTAGCTCTTAAGATATTCAAGTTTATATGTAAAATAAAATAATATTTTTTATGTATTGATCATTTAATGATTATTATAAAAGTCATTATTTATAAAAAATAAGGTCATAATTATTATAATCCCTAAGTAATGGAACTAACAAATATTTGTACGGCATTTTGAAAACAGGCGTGAAGCACGAAAGTGCTCTGTACGCTAAGCACCCATTTTAGTATTATAGATTCATAGAGTCATAGAATAGTTAGGGTTGGCAATCATGCAAGTATGATGTGCCTGAGCAAGTGCGAATTATCTCTAGAGCTGGTTCTAAGTTACTTCCATAGGGCTTTTCAAACATGTCAGGAAAGAGAGAACTATTATACAGTACAATATAGAAGATGTCACCACCCTTATTGATATTGTGCAACCAATTCAGCAGGTATTTGACCTACAAGCCATATGGATTCCTCTAAAAAGGTCCCAGACTAGTTACACCAGGTGTTGAGTCTGACCAAGTATTCCAATAGTGTATCTGTGACAAAAGTAATCAGTTTTAAAATATGGTATTTTTTTAAATCATGCTTTGTTATGTGAGTGCCATTCAGCAACAGCAGAATCCTGATTCCTACCCAGAGCTGGCATGAACTAAACACAAATGATTTTCTGCTGAATTTTGGTTTTCCAAAAGCAACTTTCCAGCCAAAATGGCTTGGCCTCAGGTTCTGTTTTAATTAAAACAAGAATGTTAGAAGTTAATTAGCCAGCACTGGTCCTTTTTCAAAAATTCCATGGCTTTTACAGGTTTCCAGATGACAGAAGAAAAAAATTTCCAAATGGTTGCATTGAAATGGCTTTTTCTACCCATTGGTGTGTCAGCTTCTGTACTGAAATTTGAAAAGAAATTATTTCACATTGCTTCAAATAGCATGATGCTGAAATTGGAGAGCAAGTAGTGACAGGACAAAGGGTAATGTCTTTAAACTGTAAAAGGAGAGATTTAGATTAGACATTAGGAAGTTCTTCCCTGTGAGGGTGATGAGGCACTGACAGAGGGTGTCCAGAGAAGCTGTGGCTGCCCCATCCCTGGCAGTGTTCAAGGCAGTGTTCAAGGCCAGGTTGAGGCAAACTCTTCTGGTATAAAGTGTCTCTGCCCGTGGCAGGGGAGTGGAACTGGATGAGCTTTAGGGTCCTAACTTTGAGATCCTAACCTAAACTTTTCTATGATCGTATGCCTGCTTTAGCAGTTGTGAAGAAATAGTTTTTTCTTTTGCTAAAAAGACATTCTATTACATTTTGAACAAGAAGACAGTAACAAAACTGACTGCTCTTAAAAAGTGTGTCTCCAGAAGAGATAAAAATATAAAAGCAGACTAGAGAATCTTTAATAAATTGTCTTTAATATAGCACTGTTTTTCCTGGAATCGCATTAAAAACCTGCAAGGTGTTCCTGGGAAATTCTTTCACTAGCATAGCTTTAACCTACATTAAACAATCTCAGGTTGGACACCAGCACTTAAGCAGCAAATACTAAGGGAGACTAGATGGAACGTGAGAAGAGAAAATCAGAGTATCGGTGCACAAATGCTGACTACCATCTGGCAGCCTGGCACAGATGTCATTTACTGCTGTTCATGAATCAGGAACCAGTTAAATTTAACAGATTTAGCAGTCTATCTATCCTTGTGCAAAGTGAGGTAATACAAGAATTATCCCTCAAAGTTGCAAACCTCATCTTTCATTATTTTATGAACAGAAATTCTTGATAATTTTTTCACTTATAGTTTTTCGGTTTAGGGTAATATTTTAAATACCCAACTTACAGAAACTAATAGCAACAAAACAATAGTAATCTTTCAGTGCTAGAACGCGTGCGTTTCACGGCTGCTTTTTGAGAGAGCATTGCTGGCTGAAGGGTTAACTGCCAAATGGTGGGGGTTTTTTCATTCACTGGAATAAAAGAGGAAATTTTCATCTTAATTTTCTTAGAAAAACACATGTAGGGTGTTTTTTCTAAGAAATGTGGTTATTTTACTGAGTATCCGTGAGTAAGGCTTTATATATGGCATTATGTAGCCATACATATATATTTGAAAGTATATAACATTATAAAGCAATAAAAAATCCATAGCATATTTGCAGACACCATCCTGTGTTTGCATTTTAATTTTTGGAGTAATATTTACATGTTTACAGCATTCAGGGATGAAGTTAAATTCCCAGCATCTCCTTATAAAAGCAAAGCTCTGAACTCATGAGCTGCAAATTAATATACTGAGGTATCTTCATTAATAATGGCAACCAATTTATCTTGCTTATATGTTAGGTCATGAAAAACATCCTCCATGGGTGATAGAAGATATTAATTTTATTAAAGCTTTATCAATTCCCAGCTTCAACCCCTTGAACTTTTAAAATTTGATGTTGTAATTAGGACCCAAAAAAAGTGTTTTCAGAAGGAAAAATTCCAATGTTTTATTCAAAAGAGAAGACAAAATGCTGCTCAAACATGAATTCTGGCCTGCACATGAGATGGTGACAGTAAAGCGGAGAAGTGGGGAAGGAGTGAAAGCAAAGGGAAGCAGAAGCCGCTGCACCACTTATAAAGGCTTTTTAAAACATGGTTGCTTCTAGAATTATACTGTTAACATTAACTACTCTGCTAAATGTCATTTCAGAGCAGCTTGGCTATGCTGGGACCAATAATGTTTCAGCAGATGTTAACAGTGAGGGAATTTAAAGATTACAGAGTTTCATGGGTGTAGTAAAGCTGCAGTGGGAACAGAAATATTACCATAGCTGTTATGTTCTGAGTGCACCACATCTACTGACAAGTAATACATGAGTGATAGTGAGGACCAGGGGAACATAACTTTATACTTACTGGTCAGCAGCCTATAAATTCCATAAATTAAACAAAGTTTTATGTATTTTTCATTTCTTTTCAGAATGATCCTCTCTAAGGGCCTCCGCTACACGTTAATTCCACCAACAAAGCATAGCTCTGTCTTTCAGCATTTTTTGTAAGGGTGTTTCCCCACGTATATGTTCCTTTCCCTCTGCCTCCTACCTTTCACTTGAAAGGTTTTCACAAGCAGTACTTTCTCCGCAGTGATCCTCCATGGGTCCAACCTTGACAATGAGCCGAAGAGTGGTAGATACCAGCCTCTGTAGGAGGAAGGCCCTTCACAGAAAGATCTTTTATCCA
This sequence comes from Psilopsiagon aurifrons, assembly GCA_025447955.1. Lineage (NCBI taxonomy): Eukaryota > Metazoa > Chordata > Aves > Psittaciformes > Psittacidae > Psilopsiagon > Psilopsiagon aurifrons. The sequence goes on along the minus strand of JAOEHY010014182.1, from coordinate 44,216 downwards.
AAACAGGGGCAGACATTTTGTGCACAGCTTCTTCCCAAAGTCTAAATAATCATCATTGCTTACTAAGATCATTAGAAATTTAGATGTTCACAGAGAAGCTGATATCTTTAAATTGACCTTTTTAAAATGTTAAAGCTGCAGCCTGAGATGAACAATGCAAACTAAAAGGATATGGTACCACGTAACAACATCCAGTGTGGTTCCAGCAGTAAATGGAGTGTGGGGTTAAATAAATTGGCCAGACATTATATATAGCTGTCAGATATGGGGTGCATGTTTGCTTGTGAATCTAGATACAGAGACAGAGCATGAGCTAAGTGTCTACTACAAGAGACCATGACTAAACTTGCAGAAAGCATGAACATCTGTATCTGGGCTTGATTACTTAGTTATGGATAAAATGTTAAGTTGAATTAATTTAAAATGTTATATTCAGTAAGCATCACCAGTCATTTAGAGAAATGAAGAAATAAAATTTATTCTACTTTCTATCAAAGAATAAAATAGATTGTAGTCTGGAGTGAATGTATCCGGCGCTGTTACCAAAAGGAGGCCACGAGAAGGTTATTAGTGTAGCCACATTTTAAAGGCACTCTCTCAGGGCCTTCTGACTTCTTTTTGAATTTCAGGTTGGGCATTAGAAGGGAAAGGAATGACCTTCTGTCATCTTCTTCCATCACAGAGTCCACTAAAAAGTCCCACTGATGTAAAAGTTGCCTTCCCATGATGCTGGCTGTGCAAGAGCCCACTGCCAGTGTTGGTCTTGCCCAGACCTTTCCCTTAGTGAGTTAGTCGTGCTTATGAAAGAAAACCACACAGTGCCACTATGATGCTCATTAGGATAGAAAATCACAATACAAATGTCTACTACTTTTTAATTTGATGGTGGTCTTTCACTGTCTATCATAAACATAGTGAAGCAGGCTTTCTCTATCCAGCTCTCCTTTTACTGGGCACAAATCACTGCTGACAGGAAGTTTTATGCCTAATCCGTTTACTGTCCTTGTTGGTATTCTTTAAATTAATATTTATAAGCTGAGAGAGGCCTAAAAGGATGCAGCAGTAAAATATCTAAATGCTTCAGTTTGGCTTGAGCTGAATTTTCTCCTTCTTGACCACTGACATTCCTTAATTACTAGTGACCCAGGCATGTATTGTCTCTACTGTTCCAAGCCTACAAATCACTGCCTTCCACAGTATTGTGGCTGACAAAAGGGGAGGTTCAAAGCAAACCAGTTTGTATGTTATATTGGGTGAATAGGTATGGGTACAGGCTGAAGAGGGTGAAAAAGAAATACCTTCCGAGAAATGCCCTAAGAGAAGTAACTTAAAGCTGGAACAAATGACTTGGCTGTGGAAAAAAAAAAAAGGATAATGTTTGAATTGGCAAAAGCAACAGATTTAGTTGCTGTAATTTTTAAAACTGTAGGAAACAAACCAGAGGGCATATTGAGCTCAAAAAATAACTCAGCTGGCGTATTCAGATTCTGACTGGATAATACATACTCACACCCTCAGCAAAATGACTGTTTTCATTAAATCAGTATGAAGGACACTTCTTTTACATCCCAAAAAATGAAAGTGTTGGGCAAGCTGAAATTAGAACAAAACTGATTAAAAGTAAAATCTTGTTGCATTCAATCTTTTCCTCCGTTTTGTTACTACTTTGATTTTTTTTTTCCTTGATGTCTTCTTTCAATGTAGATGAAGGGTGTGCAACAAAAGAAAAGCAAATATATTAGAAACCAGATCAGCTGCCATCACCTTAGGACATAAACACATGAAAACAATGAGGCTAGTTGGTCTGGGAAGAAAGCAGAGATTACAAATGGTGAAGTCCTCTTAAAATGTCATTCTAGGGAGAAAAAAAATCATAAAAGAGAAGAGGAGCAGAGGATTCTAACTTGCAGGTGGTGAATCTGCACCCTGGTCCTGATACAGGTGAGGTTTTGGCACATGAATCGTTTTATGATTACATGGGAGGACCCCTAAACAGAAGGTAGCAGAGAGCTGACCATGCAGGGTGCAATAGACCCAAATCACCACTGTCTGCAGGCTGTGTGAAATCCTTTTCATAAGGAATGAATGAGACTTTTTATGTTCTTCAGGTAACAGAGAAACAACTAAATAGTTTGCAATAAAAATGCTGAAAGATGCAAATAAAGATCTTTCTAATCTACTATTCATGCCTTTTTACCCGCTAGATCTCTGCCTCTGAGGAATGTCTAAAAGGTGGACTAATGCGTATCTGTTTCACTTTGGGAATGAAGCTATTCACCACCCTATTTTATTCACTCTGCAAAGACTTATTTAGAGACATAAATGAGATTTCTCTTGCTCAAAACTTCTGTTGACTATTTCCTATATTTGCAGATTTGATCTATTATGCTTAACCAAACTTTCTTTATCACCCCTGGCTGCTGTACCTCCAAACCGGTATGCTGCTAAGTCTTCATTACCTATTTTCCCAGTAGTGTTATACTTCATACATGCTACAGTCACACACAACAATAGGACACATTTGATGTATGTGAAGAAGGCTGGGAAATAAACCATTACTTCTTTAACATCTCAAAACTGCTATTCTTCTGTGTTCAAAAGCCTAAGCTGCTGCAGGTAGTCTTCAGACCTCTTTACAAACAGTACTCCTGCCAGCTGAGATAGCTGATGAATATAACAATCCTACTTTCACAATTATAAACCAGGAATGATAAGGCTCCCCCTAAATCCTATTCTTTCCGAGCAAGATAAAATTGTAAGACTTGTAGAATAAGCCAATCATCTGCTGATGGCAACTAATTCCCATATAAGTCTCTCTACTCTTGGGTAATCAAGCATCCAAAGTGATTCATTCTTGAACTTAAAAGGAGAAGGCACTCTGACACCTAGGCCTCTACCTTGAATCTCCAGGTACAGTGACACACATGTGAAACCTGAGGCAGGACATACATGACAGGATGTATGTGATATTAGAATCATAGAATTGTAGAATGGTTTGGGTCGGAAAGGACCTTAAGGTCATCTAGTTCCAACCCCCTGGTATGGGCAGGGACACAAAATGTTAGAAAGCAAGGTAAAAAATGGAGGATGGTGCAGTACAACATATGTAAACAAGTTCTAAATCTGCCAAAGAACTCTTAGTTCACTGTTCTTAGACCTTACTCCTACTTCTCTTTGTAAGAGTGCAAATAAGCAGTGATAGACAAGGTTGGAAAAGCAAAATGTAGCAACATTGCCCTTTGCCTCTTTTTCTTGAGTTTTACTTTGGACCCTTTCAGATAGACTAAGTACATCACAAATGCAGGGGGACCCTTTCTCAAAGTCAGTGGTTCTCTACCTCTGCAATGAGTTATCCAGCCTTCCTTGAAATGATGCCTCTGTTCAAGTGAACCATACTGAACAGTTTTCAGGGCTGCATTTTTTCTTGGGCCCTACAAAATTTACAGGTTTAGCCTTCTTTTGTTTATATGTTGATTCCTAAGGCAGACCATGGAACTGTCCAAATTCAAGGAAGATATTGGTGTATTCTGTGCTTTCTCAACTTCTTCAGGATTATTTGGGTGTCTGGTTTTGTTCTCGTTTTTTCTTGAAGAGAAAAGTGTAACTGGAGTACTAAAGCAGATTATAAATATTTTTAGGGGAAAAAAAGTCTGAATTCTTCATTGTATTCCAGCTGTTCAGCAGTTAAGATAATACTGTTAATGTACTGTGTTTCATTTGTTCCATCATCAAGACTGAAAGCACTCTACTTCTCAATAGTGTGTCAGAAAAGCTGCCCTGAAATATGGCAGTAACTGCTATCATTTAGTAACTGCACAGCAGTTACTAAAAATTCCTCCTTGTTCCGAACTTTTTTTCCTATGAGAAGATGCCTGTTTGGAGCTTTACCATTCAAATATCACAAAAAGGTTTTCACCTTTTACTAGTGTTTTTCCTACAAGTTGGATGAAGTTTACATGCACACACAACCAAGCATTTGATGGTGTGCCTATGGCTGAGGGATGCTTGTTAAATGGACTGTCATACTTTCTAAACACACTTTCTCCAGTGCTCTGACCTGAAACAAAGCCCCACAGCAATAATTTTCTATAGCTGAGAGACCTTTAAATTGGAATTTTTGGAAGTTTCCTTTCCATTGGCTCCAACCCATTGTTCTCAATAGCCCATTTACTGTAACTTCCAGCTGTCCTAATAAGGACTGAATAGTCAGTTCCTTCTTCCATGCTGTGCTATCAAATGCCTCCCTGTGTCCTGGTGTGCAAGCTCTACTCCTTTTGGGGAAAATCCTTTGGAAATCAGGTATTTCTGATCTGCACACTTGCATGCTGAATGTCGTAGCCAGGATGTACATTTTCAGCTCAACAGTTTTGGGTAAGAAGGTAACAGCCGTGTCTGGGGTTTGCATTGGGATTTCTGGATGTTGAGCCTGATGATGTGGGAAGTTCACAAACGGCTTTTTCCTTTTCATTTACTGTTCTTCTCAGCCTCTGCAGGTGGCTTGCTGTTACCTTGCCTTGGTGCAGTTAATTTCCCAATGGTTTTTTATTGCCTTTCCATCCACTATCCAGAAGCAAATAGAAACATCTTTTTGGGCTGACTAAACTCCATTTCTCTCTCTTCTCCACTCATATCTTTCCTCATTTTTTTACATCACAGCCTTAATGCCTTCTACTCACTACCCAACCATTTACTTGGTGATTTTTTTTTTTTTGGTGGAAGAAGGACAGAGGAATGGGACTTTTTCTTATGGTCTGAGCTAAGATAAGACAATCTTTATTATCAGTTCCATGTGTTCTGCCTGAAGTAGACAGAATTTACTTCAGGCCAGGGGGTTCTAAAGAAAGAGAATGGAATTTAGTACTTAAGTGCTTTGAAGTCTGATCCTCCATCTCTTCTTCCCCTGGCCTGAAAAGATGAAATCTCGCGGTGCTTCACATAGCAAGGTCTCAGTACCAAGGCTGATGCTGTCTTCAGAGTCTAATGAGGGAATTATGGCCATCTATATTTGGCCAGAGTTATGAGGGGCTGGATAGAAAAGAAGTTAGAAATAAAAGGAACAGCAAGGATTCTTCAGGCTGCAAGAAGGTTTTGGATGTCCACAAAGCTCTACCCAAACTCCTCTGAGGGCTAAAGCCATAAATAAGAAGCTCGGAACTGCAGTGTGAGACTTCAGTGCTGCCACATCAACAGCTGTAAATCTGCTCTTGAGCTCTTCTTGCTTACCCTGTCGGGGAAGCACAATTCTGCCTGGATGAGCAGTAGCATTTGGTGGCAGCACTCTGGCAAACAGACTTCCAGATGTTTGATGAGAATGACAGCCTCAGAGTGCTTGAGTGTGTGCATGCATTGCCACTCTTTAAAATTCAAGGCTAGCTCGGAGCATTATCAGGGAGTGAAAATGTCAAAAGAAGACAGTGTTCATAGCAGGCATTGCATTTCAGGCCTTAGGAGGAAAAAGAAAACTGAGGGAAGACAGCACTGAAGCAATTTAATAACTAAAGAGGAGGGCAGTAGTTAGAATAAGTCTGGGAAATGTGGAACAGACTGTGACCCCCAGCCCAAACCTGTGTGCCAGTGCTTGTCTGCCCAAATCGAGGGGTATGTCAGACCTCTGTGCCCTATCACATCTAGTCTGCATCTCCACACCCTTGCCAGGCCCAATTTCCAGCTTTCCTGCATTCAGGAAAATAAGGTCTGTGTTTTTCCCTATGATGCCTGGCTTGTGCCTCTGGCCTTCACCTGCCTTCTTCCACAGATGTCCTTCAATGCTGTGCTATTCCTGCAGACACCCCTCACTCTTCTGCAATATTTGCTTTTCACACATCCCAGTCTTCCTCTGTCCCTGAGGCATGTCTTCCTTCTATCCATCACCTGCAGAGTCAACACTGTTGCAAAGCACATAGCTTATGCCATACCCTTTTCTCTCCTTCTTTGTGTATTTGGCCTACATAGTTTGCATGTAAAACAGTATTTTAACCTGATCTTTTTATCTTTTTCCCATTATCTGGAATGTTATTTTAGATTTCCCTGGCTGATTGCATATCCGAGTAGGAAAAATATATAGATAAGTGAATCTATTAAGTAGCATCATCATTTCCCAAACAGGGTTGGTTGTTTTATTTTTTTCAAGTTTGGGAGTTAATCATGTTCTTAAGTATCTCAGCTGTTGCCATTTCCATATTGGTTTATTTTCTTTTGATGAAAGCTTCTTATGAAAGTCATCTACTGATGGCATGGGTATTTACTGGTAAAAATGTAAAACTATTTTTCTGTTCTCATTCAGCTATGCTCCTATCCATGTGGAATTCCTGCTTTACAAAATGTCTCATGTATGTTTCTCATTGCACTGGTGATCTTTTCAAGTATGTGTATTTCAGATATAAGCTTTGCTATCCCTGCCGAAATGCAAGCCTTTTGCTTCACACACAAATATATTACGATCTTCCTTTCTTTCACTTGAAAGTAAATCTCCTGTTATATTACCAAGATATCCCTTTGCAAAGAGAAGAATCTTGCTTTTGGTTTTTTTCAGAAAGAGATTTCAGGTGGATCTGGCACTTCTGGGCAGGGCGTCTGAGGGTCAAAGTGGGTGAGTGCACTGATTGTACATTCCTGCCTCTGTGTGCCATGCTGAAGCATGAGGTTTGACAAAGTACTTGCACGTTATCCTGATAAACACTGCCGTTCTTGTGAAGCATCTGTAGCACTCTGCTGAGGGTAAGGAAGCTTATGGCTCAGTGCACTGTTCTTATTCCAAAGCCTCTGTCATCTTCCCTAAATAAACACCAGGGACTGATGCTTTCCCTGGTGTAACACCACTGACCTCTCTGAAATTGCACCAGGGATGAACTTGATCAAATTTGTCATCAGATCCATTTTGTACCAGCAAGAGCACAGATGAATGAGGGGTGCCATCCCACAAGTCCCATCCAGGGCTTTTCAGTTGCCTCCACTATTACCCCAGGCTCCTTCCTCACCTTAGGCTGAAGGGAATGATAAGGTCCAGCTTGTCAGGACTTATTACTTATTCACAAAACTCTCACACCTTTGACACATCTGTCAGTTTTTATACCAAAAACGGATGAGCAAGGATGCTGAAATTTCCTTTCAGCACACTGGAGGGCAGTCCTTTTTACCACACCCTTAAGGCTTTCATGTCAGGTCTTAGTTGCAATGACAGAGCAGTGTGGGAGAGCTATCATTTCATCTGGCTGTACTGTGCTTTCCTCTGGACAGATTATACTTGCCCCCTGGTAGTAAGAGAATTAAGTATTCATCCTTCATACAAAATGTATATAAATAAATAAATGTAGAATGTAGTTTTTATAAATATATAACATCAAACATCCACTTTATGTTAGAATTATGGATTAGATGAAGATATTTCCTTGTTTTTTAACCCAGCACTTCCCAAAAATATATCTGGCACATTGCCACACCACAGAGATCAGTCTTTTGCAAGAGCAAACAACATTTTTGGGCATAAAAATAGGAAATCCAGAAGGGCAAAGCACACAGTAGAGCGGTGCCTTTTCTAATGAGTTTGTGAGCAGATCTGTGATTTAAACTTGACAGTAGAATCACAGAATTCAGATTAATACTGAGGCCACTGGTGATCTTAGGAAACATTATATTCAATACGGTATATGGCTAATAGTTGCAAAGGATATGGATGCACATGGCTGGTTTATGACAATTCTGTCTGTATAGCAAATGTATTTATTCTAACATTTGGGCTTTGGTTGCATTTAAAATGAACGAAAGGCTGCTTATTAATTTTGCATGAGCTTTTTTGGCTATCTTATTCGGGGCCAAATTCTTCTTTTCACAGTTCCTGTTTTCTAAAAATCACCATAACTAGGAACAGTGCTGTTACAATGCTTTAAATCATCAATATCCTGGTGGAAGAGAAAGAAAGGATGTATGTGTGACGATGTGTGACAGTGCCAGCTTGTATAGCATTTTGGTCTGAGCTGTTCTTCAGAATCCGTAATGCATTCAAAACCTGAACTTCATGGACTAAACCTCCGTGATATGTTTCCATGCTAGCAATGAGCTTGTCAGCCCTTGTGATCACATTTGTCTTACACGTATTGCAGTTCTCATGAGTTTTGGTGACTTTTTTATAGCAGTATATGCCTAAAAAGAGCAAGGTATTAAATAATAGTTCTTTCTCTTGACTTCCAAGCATAGATAATGTGACACTTGACTGTACCTCAGGACTTCTTTATAGTTATTTTGCTACTGCTTTCCAATCTGTGGCAAGAAAGAATGAGCACGTGTTAAATAACATAAATTGAGTAGAGTTATTCTTCCACGTTCCTGGGTTCAGCAGTAGCAGTCATTTTTTATTCCTTCTTAGCAACTGGTGCAGTGCTGTGGTTTTGACTTTCAGCCTGGGAACAGCGCTGATAACACCGATGTTTTCAGTTGCTGCTCAGTAATAGCAATTGCAACAGGAACATGTTCAGATGAGCCAGAAACATCGTGTGGAACAACATCTTTTCCCTGCTTTGTATTCTTCACTGCTAACTTAGAGGAATGAAGGCAGTACACAGACAGAATAACAAAATTACCATAAACAATTGCATCATCAAAACAAACTAATATGCTATTTGCTTGAAGTGTGGTGGTCCAGAAATGATGTTGTAGTTCCTTCCTCAAAGCATCCTCACTGCAGTTAAACTCAGACCAGTTTTGAAGCAGCTAAAGCCTTGTTACTGTGCTTTTGTTGCAGAAAGATCTCTCCCTTGCACTGGCTCTTCCGTTCTTACACAACTGAGTTTATGTATTGCTGCAACAGATTCAGAGCACTGTACTGACTGAGCACCCGAGCTGGGTCCTGCTGAAGACAGTGTCAGGACTACTCTTGACTTAGGCCACAGATGGATCTAAAGTGGAATATGAATGGGCAGATACATCCTGGATGCTTCAGCAATGTATTGACTCTCAGGCATCAGTTTTGCCTGAAGCAGAATGAAATTAAACGATGGTGGAATTATGGTCTTTGTTTTGAAGAGACAAAAGTGGTGGGGGAGGTAAAACAGGAGCACTCCTTCTAATTATATTACAGACATATACCAGGATGCTGAAAAGTGTGATGAGGCCCCAAAACAGCAAAGCAGCTAAGCACAGGCTTAAAATTAAGCATTTCTTTAAGTATTTCGCTGAATAAGGATGAGATCATTCACATACTTAAAGTGAAATGCATGTTTAAGTGCTTTGCTGAATCTGGGCCCAGACACATAAACCATTAAACAGTCACTTTATGAAAAGCTGGAAAGCTGTTATACAATTTCTAGACATTTTAAGTCATGTCTCCTACATTTCCCACTATCTCTTTCTTATTAGCTCAAGGAGGAGGTTTTTAAAGCTCCAGTTCACCCAAAACGATAATGTTCATTGCTACCCGATTGTAATTCAAATTGCTCCATGCAGCCCCGAGCATGTGTTCAAACATATAATCAAGCAAACAGGAGACTTGTGTCTTGCCAGTTGGAATACTGTCGGCCGCAGATGCTGCACTTTCTCTCTTTTTTTTCAAAGCGTAAATAAGGAGGGGTAGAGAGGTTGTGATAAAAGCTGTACCTTTCCTGTCCGTTTTTGGTGCTCTTTTCCTGTGGCTTGGGTTATTTGGGTACATGTTGCTTTGTGTCTGTGGGGGCTCATTTCTTATGTGTGTTTTTCCTCTCTTTCTATCCCCTGGTCAGAGAAGCAGAACTCATCACCTGGAGTGAAGGCTGACAGGAATGAACATAGGCAGGAAACAGCGTGACACACACATTGTCATGCATGACTGACCAGCAGCCATCAACAGCAATTAAACATCGAGAGCACTGGATCTTTTTGGACAGGTTCAAGTTTCCTGGCACTGCTGTGATTAGATGTTTTGCACTGTTTCCCTGTAGTCAGTATGTGACACATTCCCTTTTGCTTGCTCTTTTCTGATACTTGTTTCTCGCACTGTCCTGGTGTTAGCATCTTCACATGGCAAATTAATCACTTAAAAAGGATGGAAGTTTCTGAGGCTGGTTAAAAAGCAAATAGATATAAAAGAAACAGTTGGGTTTATTTAAACAAAAAATTCCCCCTCTTCAGTTGACCGTTACGCTGTTTAAGCATTTGTTTAATGTGTATATGAGATTCAATGAGGGAAAACTCTGTGAATGGCAGAAGCCAGCGAAGAACACGGGCCTTGGGTTTACCCATCTGCCTGCAATTTTATTGTAATTTAAGATGACAAAACAAAATACCCTCAAACGCAAGACGAAAGTGAAGAGTGTCTGCAGTTGTGCTGGGCTGTCACTTGCTTGCCCTCATTTCAGGGCTGAGATCCAGAGCAGCCCAACTGCCCTGCATTTAACGAAGGACTTCCAGGGCAAGGTCTGTGGCTTGACAATGCCAAGCTACGGCACTAGAGGCTGCAGCAAAAGGCCTATTGGCACACAGTGAGGTCTTATGCCTAATTGAATAGCCACAGGATTTGACGCCAGAAAAGCTCATTAAGGCAAGATTCTGACCTCATGGGTTGTTGTCCTCTTCATTTCCCCACACTGAGTCCAGCAGCTTACGTGTGATTAATTAATTGCTCCTGTTAATTTACAGTCTCCTAATCTCTGCAAGGACTTGGGAGGTCCAGTAATAGACGGCAAGGAACTGCTGGAAGTCTGTGTAGAAAATCTTCATGCCTACCATTCTTTCCATCTTTTGCCTTCCGTATGCAAGGCATGGCTCCAAACGTGATTGCGACCAGGGGAAGCAGTGGTCAAAACTAAGAGGATTTCAGCATTCTGCAAGGAGTATCATGAGAGGGTAGTGTGATTTTAAGTGGGCTGTGCTCTGCTGTGCCAGCTCAGCCAAGGAAACCAGTGAATGCATTAGACGTTCTCCCTAACTGTTAATTCTCTCTTGTGCAGTTAATGAGGGTTGCTACAGCCATGCATCTGTTTCACCTTTATGTTCTTGCAATAGCATTTAGAGGCCAGAGAAGCCCTGGGGCTTTGATAGTTCTGCCTTTCACTGATAATACAACTCTTTGAGATCTCTTTCTATCAGATAGATGGCTGGGATTGTGGGGGTAGAAATAAGAACTGATATAAGAACTAGTTCTGAATTTATTTTCAATGGTCATTCTGGATTGCCATATTTATTATAATAATTTGACTATTTTGTGAAGCACAGTGTCTTAGTAACACTAAATAAGCCTCAGGAGAACCATGTAAAACGGAAAATTATTTCCACAATGCAGGTACAGAAACAAAGGCACAAAAAGGATGAGTGACTTGCCCAAGGTCATAAAGTAAATCTGAAGTGTAAATATATCAGAACCCTGCCACATCTCATTTCTGTATGGTGCGGGTGTATTCAGGAATAAATAGCTTCTTTGATTCTATCTTTTTGCAGTTTTTCAAAGAGTTTCTACCTTTCTCCTTGTAGTCTTCCAGGATGTTCCAGTAGATCATCATAGGCACTTCTACAGATACAAAGGAAAGAGCATCAGATGGCAATAAAGTGGTGCTTGAATTTGTTACCAAAGTACATGTCAATCAAATGGACTGGGCATTCAAGCCTGGAATGTCTTCTTTACCTGTGAATCATATTTTGGACCTTCTGCTGATGATTTGGAAAAATAACTGCGGAATGAACAATGAGACTTTGTATTTCCAGCCTAGGAGAGCCATTGAATAGCTTCCTAGAGAGCTGTCCCAATGTAAATGAAGATGAACATGAAAAATTGAACATGCACTGGAGAGAGAGCACTTCATTGACTAACTTCAGCACTAACTACTTCAGCACTATTAGTAAACCTATTAAGTCACAGCTGAGATTCATCAAGAGGTTTTTCTCTAAGGATTGAAGCAAAGATGTAGAAGAACACAGCAATCCTGAAAATTCAGAAGTACTACCACAGAAGTCAACTGCTTGTTGCTGACATCAATAAAATATTGTCCTTTATTATAGTCATTAGGGAACCTTTTAACAATGATTAAAATTCCTTAATACTGTAGTAAAATTTTTAGCTGTTGCCTGGAAAAAAGAAGGTGCTCTGAACTATATAGCAGGCAAATATTTCAACCAAATGCTGTCATATGATGGGGGTATTAACAAGTATTTCTTAGAGCTGATGGTCTGGTTTTGGACCCCACTGAGGAAAATAACATAAAATATATGTTATATAATACTTAATACAAGAATATTGAGATTTTTCTGGCAACTAGAGATAAGTGATTTAAGCTCTTTACCAATGGAGATGAAATGTATTAGTTATGAAGTTCTGATATGTACAGACTGGGCTTTGGTGTTTGCTTCACCTCTTACATAGTGTCTTTATTTTTTCTTCTGCATTCTGTTTGCATAATATGAAACCATGAAATTAAATTGAACAGTCTCACCAGCTACAGAAAGTGTATGATAATACACTAAACAGTAATAAAACACGAGCAGGGTTATTGATCAGAAATGTCTTGGCAAAATGGTGTTTCAGATGGATAGAACACTTCCTTTTTAATTAATGATTCAAAATAGAAGACTCTGATACTCATTTCTACCTATATAGTTTTTGTACTTCAAGAGCAGGCTCTCCAGTGGCATACAGAACCAAAAATTTACTTTGAATACTGTAATGGCAATAGTGTTTCTCTACTTTGACAGAAGTTCAGTTCATAAGAGCTTGGCACAGGATGTCTGAAACTAACCACAAGATTCCTAGGATTCAAAGAGACAGGGAGTTTAGAGGAGCATCCTCCCTCCAATGTGTGCAGCAAACAGTACACCATTGCAATAAAACCGGGTCATATTCTGACATATTTGAAATTACAACTGGTAGGAGAAGGAAAGGGGAAGCATGCCACATCTAACTGCACCAGCAAGGAGGATTAAGGCAAACAGAGCATAAAGTTCTTAAGCAGCATGTTGGCTGTGGGGAGGAGTAATGACTTGAGCCTGGCCACATCCTCTGAGACCTTTAACAGCCTTAAACATTCAGGTTGCACATCATGGGAAAGAGCCCTTTTAGAGCTGTGGTGCCCTGCAGAACTGAGTGAGAGGACTGATGAGAAGGAAGGCTGACTGGCAGCTGCAGAATTGTCAGATGGTAATTTCTTACCTATGAGTACAGAGAATCTCAGTTCATTGCTCACAAAGCAGTATACAGCTTTGATTGCAAACAGATCTGCTCCAGACACTCTCCGACTTGGAATATCTGTTTAAGCTTCAACAATACACCAATTTCTGATCTTACTTTTAACCTTATCTGGAACCCAGTGATTCTAAACCACTTTGTGAAAATGATATCAAATATATTCCCCCTCTCACAGCAAACTATTTTTATTGAAATGCACAATCCACAGATTTTCTCAGTTACAAAAAATCTTTGTGCTTATTCAGATATGAAGTAAAAATGGTCCAATGCACCGGTTTAGGGAGGAATTCTCAAGTTATCCTCAAAGCAATAGGCGACATCCAAGAATATTCTTTTTCTTTTCTCTTTGCCATAAATGTTTGAAGTTTAGTGATGGATCCAAAATTTATATAACCTGGTTTTCATCACTGTTATTCAGTACTCAATCTGCATTAACTTCCTGTGATTTTCAAAATTCAAGGTTCAGGTTGTATCTGCAACACAGCTGGATGCATTGTGGCCCAGTTAAGAGAGCCATTTAAACTGGTGCAGGAAGACGAGTGACTACAGGTTAGAGCATGGGACAGGAATTTACTGATGTTGAAGCATATGGCTTTAAAAAGTACTATGTCTAACTAGCTTTGTGTATCAGCTCTGCGCTTTGCAGCATTCTGTGAATGAATGTTACAGTAGAATAGCAATGGGATTAACAGACGAAACTTCCTGATTTGCCTTTCTCACAGTTTTGATGGCTTTATAGCTGTGGTTTTCTTTATCAACAGGGAAAGTCACTGGGAAAAGTTCTAGGAGAGAAATGCTTTAAATCTTTCCAGAATATCAATTGCAAATTTGAGAAGAAACAATAGAGTTGAAGTACATATTAACCTATCTCTCGTATTTTTAATTCTGTCTTCATCCTCATGCCATATTTCACCCTGAAAAATGCTCAACTTGGGAACATGGAACATCACAGGATGCAGTGCTCAAATGTGGAAAAAGAAAATTGATAACCATGTTCAGAGAAAAGAGAGATTGAATTTAGGTCAGGATTAGTGATCAGCAGTGTTTCATCCATGCCTCGCACTATCCTGTACCCTCCGTTTCCTACCTATTTCTACCAATTGATGCTTGCCCTGTTGCTGCTTCTGCCACCATCAGGTATGTTGTAGGCTGTTACATGTCTGGGGAACATGGATGAGATTGTTTGGCTTCACTCCTTGCACAATGCACATAAATGAGCACGGCACTGGGATGGTGGTGACTAGGATCTTGTTTAGCTCCCAGGGCCATCTTTTCAGTGTGTCTACTGTTACTACCTAGTTTAATTAACATCTGTGCCAATCAGAGCAGCTGCCTATAATACAGAGAAGGTTAGCTGAGCATTCAAGAAGATAAATGAGACAAGGGGTTGCCAAGGGGATGGCATGTCAAACACGTGCCATGGCTGCAGCATAGATACACATTTCCATTAGCTGTACTGCTCTTAAGTCTGGGGGCAGAGTTAAGGCTTTAAGGCAGGGATGATACATACTTTAACTTCACATTTTTTATCTTTAAAAATGTAAATACAATTGTATTAGATATTCTGAAAGGGTTTGTGACCCCACCAGTCAACTTTAACTCTTATATCAATAGAGCCTTAAAGCAGCTAATAGAAATGATTTAACATTTGACATCTGAGGAAAATTTCAAGGCTATGTATGATATTCCCTCCAGGAGCTCTAGGAATAGTAAAGCTATCTAAGTTCAAATGCCAAAATCTCAAAACCAGAAGATTTAGAATATCTTGCAAATTAGGATTCTCCATTCCAACTGTATGCATCATATCCCATCCCATTGTCTCCCGAACCAACTGGTGCTATAATAATATGGAAGAGTCTGAGCTTATGTGTGCCTTACTAAAGTGGAGTGCACTTCCTAAGCCTTCAATATTGTGTAAGTTAACAGCCTTCAATATCGCTTTTGTATTTTTGGTTCTTTCTATCTGTTTGTTTGGAGGTTTTTAATATTGCAAAAACAAGCTGCACTGAGATCATCCTATGTGGACATATTAGCATCAGAATGACTGTAGTAAAATCTTTCTGCCCCAGCACCCTAACAGCATTGTAATGCAATAGTCATAGGGTCTAGACATACAGTGGAACAGTTTTGCCAATACAATCTTGCATCCAAATGGCCTGATAAGACAATCGCTTTAGACATGCAATGAAATCCTTTCCCCTAGTGACAACATCACAAACTCTAATTGTTAGGTATTATTCTTTTTTTGACATTGACATGAAATCTGTACTGCAAAATGCAGATCTCATGCAAGTTTACATTGAATTAGCACACTTTTTAGAATAAGTATTTACCTCCATACTAATTATTTTTCAGTTATACTAAAGCTATCTAAATGTTTTGGCTTTTCAACATTTTCCTTGCCTGAGTACATTAGAATGGAAGAAAGCTGGTCCATCTAGATTTGAATTGGGTAAAGTTAGTGGCAGTCTTTGAAGGATTCAAGCAAATGGTTTACAGTTCTACAAAAGGAAATAGAGAATTTCTCTTTTTTTCCTTTTTTTCTTTTTCAGAAAACTTAAATGCTCAGAAGGTAATCTCAGGTTTACTTACAGCAGCATTGGCATGCTATTCTTCTCATACCCTTTCAAAAATAATTGCTTTACAATGTACTGGTTGCAGTAGGATATAAAGTACTATAAGCTTCTCCTAAAATTTTGCTGAAGTGATGAAGGGAATTAACTCCCATTTTCACCTATGCATCTGCAGCAAAGTTGCAGTCACAATAAGCTATAAAGGATTTATTTAAGAAAATATGGTTTTCATTTCCTCTTGGCATTTATTGAAGAATGAAAGATGATTGCTCTTGGAAGCTGAAGCACAGAGAGGGTATTACTGTGCTTAGCTCTGCTATTGATTTTCAGCATAGTCACTTTGCTCCAGCAAAGGCTGGGCACCTCTGTGATGAGCAACCCAGGCATCTGAGGAGACAGGATGTACAGTGAGGTGCTCAATAGAGATGGGGAAAGCCATTTGTTCTTTTACAGCAGATGTACAGTCTAAGGGAATGCTGTTTCTGAGGATGAAAGCTGAGAGAAAGAGCTGTCATGGCCCTGAACAAAACAAGAGGGAAGAGCCTACCTTCTTTGGTGTTTTCATCTCCTTTTTTGTGTGCTGTTATCTGAAAAGCAGCAAAGCTGCAAACCACCCTCATTGCATAGCGCAAGTGGGGAAAACCTCTTCTCCAGTGAGTTTCGAAGGAGGCTTGCTTTGTACCTTGGAGACACCGGGGTGAAAAGATTCAGCATAAGAAGAAAGTCCTAAACCCCCTTAGCATGCACAAGAGAGCTAACTTTGTCCTAATGATGGCTCTAGTAGGCATTAGATGGAGATAATGGACATCAGCCTCACTCCCCTGTAAAACCTGAGCAAGGCAAGAATCCCTAGAGAGGTTTGTTTAATACCTGGAGGATGCTGATGCTCAGCAGTGCTGCTCCATGCTGCCACACCTCCTGTG
This sequence comes from Psilopsiagon aurifrons, assembly GCA_025447955.1. Taxonomy (NCBI): domain Eukaryota; kingdom Metazoa; phylum Chordata; class Aves; order Psittaciformes; family Psittacidae; genus Psilopsiagon; species Psilopsiagon aurifrons. The sequence continues at coordinate 27,579 of JAOEHY010014182.1, read as the reverse complement.
GGGGAACATAAGGAAACCTTCCTCTAATGCAAGACTTGCATACGCTTAGCTCAAAGTGATCCTCACACACGGTCTATGTGGTGGTAAGCTACAGGTGATGGAGACTGTCCAAAGAGAAGTTTTACTGACATCTGGACTACCTTGTATTTGGCCATATCATCAAAGGTTGCATCACCACCTAATCTCAGTTTAAAACACCTAGTTCTTCCTTGCAGTGATGAAAAATGAAGACAAATCACAAGCCTGGTTTTAACTCCTAAAAGAGAGTGCAAGTATTCCACATAGTCCACTACAGCCTTGACCATTGTTGTTGATTTCACTTGCAAAGCATTACTCCAGCAGTGCTGAGTAAGCAGTGCAAACCCTCTAATAAAATATCCTAATAAAGAAAAGTCCCAGTGAGCTTCAGGCAGTTACGCTGAACCAAGAGTATTGGTCACGTGGGAGTACATAGTTGAAAGAGGGGTGTTGGCATATGAAGATAAAAAAGCCCCTGCCACCACTTTGGGAGTGAAATTGACATGGGTTTTTTTTTTTTTTTCTTAGAATAAAGCTATGCCAAAGGTTTTGCATTTGAATATTTTTACCCACATAGGGAAGAAAAAGTCTTGTCACTAAAGGGTTCCAATGTGGTTTAAAAATGCTTTGGACCCTTACTCTAAATTTAATGATGCGAGCACATTTGCAGTGGACTCCTTTGGGGTGCATGCATGCATACTTTGTGGATAATGAAGTCATCAGGAGTTGCTTGGCATTACTGGGTAACTAAATAGCTACTACAGCATTGCTGTGAAGAAGTTAAAACAGCCTGGGGCAGCCATACTTTATGCATCTGAGTTTTCCTGAACTAATTCTGCATTCATGAACTGTTGCTATTTGTATCAGGAAGGATGAAGCTCCTGATTTTTTCACTCTCAGTCTCTTTGGAAAATTCCTTCATTCCCCTGTTCAAATGAATAAAGTGGGAGCTACTCTCCATATAAAGAGGCAGGAAAGGGATGCAGTACACATGAACACAAGAAGACCCTTAAAGGGTAGGTCACTTTTCAATCTGTCTTACGGTATAAAGCACTTTCCAGATAAGTCATGCTAAAATACAGTACCTCCTTTATCAGAGTAACTCGATTGTTTTATTCACTGATGTATCCACTTGATGTCACTGTCACTGCCCAGTAGAATCAACAATGTCAAAGGGCTTTCTGGTCACAAAGACTTTGCACCAATAAGTGACTGAGCTGCACAGAATCAGTTGCCTTTTGGACCCTTCCAGTTGGCTTTATCCCTATAATTGTCCATTTTGTTGATGTGGACACTTCCATTTCTTCATTCTCTTTATTCATGTTTTGCATTCCCCCAAGAGACAAACATTCATTTTTCTCAGTGTTTTATTTTCCTGTATAGAAACATTCTATCTTTCTGTTTTTCTTGTAACAAAAACCTTGTAGCATTGCCTTAATTATTTGTTATTACTCATTTCTTCTCAAGAATAATGCCAGTTTCTGAGAAGACAGTGAACGGCATTTATTTGTTTAAATGTTGAATGATCTCTCGGTACTCTTCTTATTCTCATTAGACACCTTAATTTTAGGATGAAAGATCTATGCTTTGCAGTTCTCTCTTCTTCATTCCAGCATGTTCTGTTCTCCTCCCATCATCTCCCAAAATCTTATTTGAACCTTAAGGAAACAAAGAGGTGATGTCTGACCATTGCCCTATATATTTCTTTTCATAGTGAAAACAGAATAGGAGTTTCAAAGCATAGACAAAACCTAATTTCTAGCTAGTTTTCCATCTCTCTCTCCCACACTTGTCAGCCTGAGATATCATGTGAGCGAGAGTGGAGCAATTAACTACTTTAAGCTAGGATTTAGGCAATCATCCACAGAAAAGCACAGCTATAGCATCTGAACCATTCTTTGCCAAAGCCTGTTGGCCAGGATCAAGTTCTCTGGGGACAGCTGTCCTGCTTTAACAGGCCTTGATCCTTTCACTGTTGCCTTCTTGCTGTCTGGGTAATAAACACTTTCTATCAGTCTATAGCTCTCTCTTCAGTGCCAGAGTAAAGATCCAGCCTGACAAAACGGTGCAATATGCTCTTCTGTGCTCCTTGCACTGGGTGAAAGCATCTTAACTCTCCTCCTGCCCCTCTTTAATGCTGCTCTGCTGGAGCCCTATGAAGGGCTCGAAAGCTGAAGAACTGGCATGTGGCTCTGCATATTTGTACATGCGACTTTATTATTTGTGTGCACGTAGGTATTATTGTGGGCACTGGAAAAGAAGATTGTAAGCATTTCATGGAAACATGCCTTCAGAGCCAAATCCTCATTAAAAATTGCCTTAGCATCCAGGTCAGAAGAGAATTGCAGGCACAGAGTATTTGTGTATACTGCACTTTCAGAGGGTTACTGAGATGCATGTTTCTTTCTGCAACATCTCAGTCAGGCTTTACTCTAAGAGGAGCTCCCTATGGAGCTACAGCAGCTTTATGCTGCCTCAGAAGACTGAAGTGACCTTAAAACTGGTACAGCAGGAAACAAGAGGATTATATTATTTCAAGAGACAACTTTGAGATGGCACTCTCAAAATCAACACCTCTCTTTGCTGCCAAAATAGGATGTGCGGCAATGGTACCGCTTGCCAGACTTCATTCTTAGCTCTTGCACTTCTGCCCTTTGGGCTGTTGGTAGCCAGTGTTATTTAGAGCTGTCCTTATGCTTGGACTGCAGAGGTCTTGCTTGGCATGCAGCCATGTCAGGCTCTGAAGATATCAGAGGCCAATGTTTCTGCCCTGAGCTGTAAGCTCAGTCCATAGTAAATGATCAAGATCAAAGGTTTTGCCTTTTTTCCTTCCAAAGCTTTGGGGTAAAATTATTTTCTGTGCAAGGGCTCCCTTCAATATATCCTTGAGAGGCATTTTAAAGGCATTTCACTCCCTTCTGCGGATAACAGTAATTACGAAGTTGTGCTAAACTGTAATTTTGGAATAGACCATTTATGGATGGTTGTAGCAGTGCATCACTATTTCCAAAATTCACCCTTCATCACATAATAGGAAAAAGAGAAGGAGCCACTTGAAGGGAGCCCAGGTCTGGTGTGCTTAGGAGTGTGATGATTTTTTTTTTTCCCTCCAAAGTATTACTTCCTTATGAGGTATTTGTGGCCAGATTAGCATCCCTTTGCACTACATGAGCAGCACAAGGAATTGGAACTATAGACAAAGTCTGGTTCAATGCCATAAACAGGGAAGCAGATGTACCACTGTCCTCACAGCAATCTGCCTTACTGCCGTGTCAGCTAGTAGCAGCTGCAAAGATGGAAGTTTTCCATGCTTCACCTTTCTCCTCTCTGAGGTGTGATTGCTTAAATGTTGGGGTTTCTTCTATAATACACACAGAAATATTTTAGTAGAAGTAAATATACTGAATACGACCATCAAAAGCAATAGTCAACATTTCACATGTAGTAAGGCATTCATTCAATGTTAGTGCTGATTTGTCCTTCACAGTTTATGGTTTTGGTGAATATTTTGTGAACTTAAACAGATTTATGCAGGGACATATGTAGTCTCATTCTCTTCACTGTCATATAGGAGGTGAAATCTGAAATGAGGAAAACTTGTTCATTAATATTATGGGGAAGGATGGAAGAACAAATCAGTTTTAAAAGCTTATTATCAGTTGCTAAATTGCAAGAGAATGAAACTTCTTAACACAAAACAAGTAAAAAGCCAGTTGTACACAAAATTCTCTAAGCAGCATGTTGCGTCTAGATCATCTGTTACAGATTTCTGCATGACCTGACTCACTCTGCTTGGCAATGTAAAGGATTTGACTTAGAAGTCTGACAAATCTGCCTGCATGGAAAGTAAATTCTTCAGGGCTTCACCTGCTCTGCAAGACCTGGCCCAAATATTAAGGAATAATAAGCAGGGTTTTGAAGGCCTTCGTAAGAGGTGCTTCTTACGGTGTTTTCTAATTGCTGTCAGCTAATTTTAGGGACTTGTTGGGATTTTCTCCCTCCCCATCAGCAAAATTTCAGAATACCCTGCAAAGAATGCCTCTGCTGACCTCAGGGTCTGTCTGTAGCAATGTAAGTCCCAGCCTGATCGTTAAGACAAAAGAATGAGTTTTAAATGTTACAAGAAAAAGGGGTTTTATATATATTTGGATTTTAAAATTTAAGCTGGATATTAATACATTTTAAAAACACATTGTCTCTGCTGACCCCAGCAGAGTGAATGGCAGCTATTTAATCTGGCTATAGAGATGGAATATGTTCTTCTACACTTACAGGAATATTTTCTCTACTGACAGGGTTGTCAAGCATTGGAACAGGCTGCCCAGGGAAGTGATTGAGTCACCATCTCTTGAAGTATTTAGAAGCTATGCAGATGTGGCACTTAGGAGCATGGTTTAGTGGTGGACTTGGCAATGCTAGATTTACAGTTGGAGACAATGCTCTGTGAAAGCTCTTTTCCAACCTAAATGATTCTGTTCAACTGATACTGAGCAGTAGCATCCACAAATAGCATGACCTAGTCTTGTCTTTAGCCAGCCTTGTCCCCTGTAAGTTTATCTCAGACTTCCTTGATCCCATATAACTACCAAAGGTTTCATGTGATCTCCAACACTCTCACATCTGATTGCCCTCCAGCTGTTTACAGTTAGAAGGGCCAGTCATCAAATCACCTTTCCAAATCTGAAGGGAGGGTAGCTAGAATAATTTTGTTTGTTTGCTTTTCCCCTCATGATTTTGTGTGAGAAATGGGCTGAAAGGGACAGCTGGGACCCTGCATAAGCACACTCATGAGGAAGCAAACAGGACTCTTCTAAGTCGTACAAAAGTAATACTCAGCCTTACTGAGCTGTCTTTCACCAGCCCAACTCTAGTTCTGGAAGGAAAAGCCCTTCTGATCAAATTGAGACACCCAGGGTGGAGCTGCCCTGCTGCAAGCAAGTTTTCTAATCAAAGCGGTCCTGTAGTCTCTTCAGAGTGAGCCATCACACCACAGATAACCCTTTATGGCTAGAACATCTTAATTGAGCTGTGAGAAGCCTTTATTTTGACAACGTTATTAAGGTAAGCAGAATGGAGATCTTTTTCTCTTTATCTTGTAGTCAGATTTGAGGAAGCCTTTTTAAAAAGCCTCGTTGTCTTCTTTGCTTGCCCTGGTCCTGCGAGAAACGTGTGTGTCCTTTGGGACATGTTGTGAGTGGGGGTTATTTTGCTTTGGTTTTAATATGGAAAAATCTAAGGTTGGAAAACCCTCTGCTCAATTCCAAAAGTCTTGGCTGTTGCATTGCTCAGAAAATATGCTCCTTTGTTGGACCCTCTGACAAACACTGTAACCATGTTCTTTTCCTTGGATGACAAAGATGTTTGTGTCTCTGAGTAGCAAGACTACAGATTAAATCCTGGAAATCATTGCTAACACTTACAAACAGAAACTTATTTTGCATAAGATACCCAAAAGCAAGGATTTATTTACTCTTTGCCTTCCAGTTTTCCGCTTAAATCTGAGCTTTATTACTGACTTTGTCTCTTAGCTGCGCTGATATGCTCTGTTGTTGGTTTTGTTAGGGGGTTTTTTTCCCTATTATGCTTCTAGTTGGTGCTTGGGCATATTCAACCTCTAACATAAATCACTTACTGTATTTTGAAAGTTGGATAATGCGTTTAATGCAGCCAACATTAAAAATACACATCTGTTTTGATGTTAGGTGCATCATGCCAGTAAATAGCATCATTTATCTTAATATTTTTCACTCCGTATATAAATGAGTAATGAGTTTACAGCCACAGAGGCATTTGTAAGCAGCATGGTTTCAGGTAGGTTTTTTCTCTTTTTTTCTAGGTTTTTACAACACATTGTTAGTTTGTAGAGAAATGTTGGGGGGGGGGGTGTTAAAACTATTTTTTAGTTTGTTTGGGTTTTTTTAATTTCTTGGTGGTCCATTAATTCACCTCTCCCTTCCTCCTAATACTACATTTCCACTGTAGCTGTACTCAGGCTGCATTTTATGCTTTGCATCTAGCCTAGAGATTGCTGTGGTTTGTGGCCATGGATTTTTAGGCAGCATTCATCACCAGTTGAACTTAGTCTGTCCCTGGCCTGTCTGAGCATGGTGCTGCTATATATGTGTGTCTCTACTGACAGGGGAGGGTAGGGGTAGCTGTCTTGCTTTCCATTTCTTTACTGATGCCAATTCAATGTGGGAAGGGGATGCAACAGTCTAGTTATTGGGTTAAGTACCAAAGCTGCAGGTTTTATTGAAATACAATAATTCAGGCTTCATTGGTGCCTGGCAGATAATAGACCCCGTGGTAGTAAGTGTTCATAAAGCTTGAGGCCACCACATGCCCTGGACTGCAAAGCAATGTGACCCTCAACAGCCCTTCCCTTTGCTGCTCTTCTGTCTCCCAAACCACAATATTCTTGTCAAGCCATTTAACAAGAATCATGTTTCCTTGTGGCAAGTCGTACCCATGCACTATTTTACACTTCCTTCTTCTCCCTTTATAGGGATAAAGAGCTAGAAGAAAGCTCTTGGATTCTGAAGCAGTGTCTGTACTGTTGCAGACACTTATTTTTTATTAATCTGTTTAAAAATATAATAAACCCACAATCTGAGGTGAAAAAAAAAAAACAAAAAAGGGACACTTGCTCTGTTACGGGAAGGCAGTCCGAACTCCTGGATCTCTGAGTCTCAGAAACTTAGTTCACTTTCCAGACTGAATTTATTTTTGGCCCGACAGTCTTTTCTTAATGCAGTCCTCCAGCATAAGTAACTCTTTTGTCTCCCTGGTGTGTACTAACAATGATACGTTAGGAAACATCAGTCATTTACGCCCCCACTCTCTTTCTACTAGACATACCAAGACTTTTAATTCCCGCAAACATGTCCCTGCCATATAAAACTGGGTAAGAGGATTGTGAAGTCAAGCAGCATCTGGCCTAATGTCAGCATATCCACCTAATTTCCTGTCTGGCTCCCTGCAACACTGAGGAAGGAGCTACATCAGTTCTTAATTTAGTTTTAGCAGATAAGTTCCCTGACAGTGGGAATCTTAATCCTACTTTCAAAGACAACTGTGAATGCCTCTCCCAGCAGAGGTAGTCCTCTCAGATCGCAAATCAGATGCTAAAGGCACCCCATTTGATGTTGGTACCAATAGAACCATTACTGTTTGCTTCCTAATTTTTATTTTTGTACACTGTCAGCTTTGCATCTGTAATCATCACTAAATTAAGAAAGTTCAATTACAGCACCAGACTGTGTGGGAAGGGAAAATAGGAATACGATATGTTCCATGTCTCTCTTCAGTTGGCTCCTACTTCCTTGTGATTAATAGGTCAGGATGTAGTGATTCCCCTGGAAAATGTCCCATATTTTATATTGGTTTTATATATATTCAGAGATGTGTGTTTTCCTTTATATATATATATATATAAAAAGTATGTGTATGTATAAGGAAAATTAGGAATTATCTTTTCTGCATCAGTCCATTACTGCCTGTAGTTCTCTTAATAAATGAATGAAATAAATATAATTTTGTGCCAGAAAGACACTATGTGCACACTGGTAAGAGAGAGCCTCCTTTACACCAAACAGCACTAGACAACCTTGGTTTTATCCTTGCTTTCTCTGCATATTTTGGGAAGATGCCCCAGAGAATCCAGAGATGCTACTGTTGGGCCAACAGCCAGCGTACAAAGCAGGTTTGTCATTACAGCCATACATTTTATTTCTTTAATGGCTCAGCATCAACATTTCAGGATCAACCAGCACAGATCTCCAGAGTATCCTTAAAAGACATAAATGCCAAACTTATTTTTCTTGTTAAACCTTTAAGGACCATTGCAACTCCATGTGTTGGTGTTTCCAGTCACACAAGTACTTGCATCTCAGACCAGCTGAATTTAGGGGACTGCAAACCAGCCTGATGCAGTGAATGTAAAAATTCACAGGTGAAATGAGTTCAGATGATCTTGGTCCCCCACCACACATGAATACATGCAATAAAACAGCAGTACACTGGCACCAATTTCTTGCTTCTAGCTGCAGGAGGCTCAGCGGGTGGAAGGAGAGGAATGAACTGTGTAGGTCTGGGGACAGTAGCAGGTGGTGGCCCAAGGTCAGGTGTGATCCTCAGAAATGGGTCAGTGGATGCTATGACAATTTCATTGTGCAGCTGTTCTCCCTCCCTCTAAGGTATTCTTAATCTTGCATGCATTTTATTTAATGTAACCTCTTCATGATGTCAGTGAACTTGAGCTCAGTTCTTGCAGTGTATCATCAAACTGATGATGCTCTGCCCGGAGCCATGATGAAGTCCACAAGTCTCAGTGTGAACACAGCAGTCTGGCCATGTGGTGTCAATTTCAGGACCAGAGCCTAGAAAGAAATTGACATTTTTATAATGCAATTTCAAATCTGACAGTAAAGCAAAGTAAATGAATCCATGAACTAAACACACCTAAAGGTTCAGAAGTTGCTATTATGTCTTTCTCTAGCCCTGCAACCATAAAAAAGCATTTCTGCATCCTTGCATCAAATTAGGCTGGCCAAAAGTGTGATATTTTTAGTGGTGACACAGCAAACCCTGTAACAGTGCTTCTTCAAGAAATGTAGTGCTGTGCAGCCTGCCACTGTACATATGCACATTAATATAGATTTTCCTGGCTCTTTTATTCTCTGTTAATGGATAGTGTCTTCTTTCTGTATTGTATAAAAACGTCTCTCAACTAAATTCCTTGAGCTATGAAGCAGTTGGTTTTGTTTTGTTTTTATTTTTTTCACCTATATCCTGATGGACAGCAAAATCCAGGGTGTGACAAATGGCACCTTCCAGGAAGGAATCTATCCTTAAGAATAAATCCATATCCTCAAATTCTTTCTAATTTTGTCGGACAGACTTTCATTCTAGATCCATATCTACTGCAGTTTCATAAAGACCAGATCTTATTTCTCAGTGCTTGTGAATTACAAGCACTACAAAAGTTCAGTTACAAAACGAAGTTTCTGTTTATTTGAGAAACCTGGCTGAAGTTCCTTGTTTTGCCTCTCTACTGGTGTTTAGCCTCAGAATGCAAAATATAGCTAGAAAATACAGCCACAATTTAGGTTGGGGAGCAAAAGGCAAAGAAATGACTCATCCAGACGTATACTTTGTATGCAGTCCAAGAGACCCATCTCAGTGAAGTAAGATGTACTCTTTTTGGGGTGGAGAATGTATATAAGGAAGGCTAGATTTAGGCATTTGTAGCCTTAGAGTATAACCCTGTCTGTGTTATCAGAAGATTTTATGAAATATTGAGCCTTAAGCAACAATTTAAGCAGTTGCTATTGAAGTGCTGGAGAGAGAAACTGCTACTACTTCTTTCAATACTTTAAGTGGTTGACAGAGATTGAAGTACACCTTTCCTTAGTTTGTTATAAATGGCCACAAGTTTTGCATAAAAGCAGATAGATGTGGTTATAAACATGCATCTGCACTCCAGGTTTCTAAAAGCTCTCATTATACATTTATATTAACAGCTATGATATCTGGACATTTTTTTCTTTGCTGCAGCCATAAATCATTCCTTTCATAATGCTGAGAACGCTTCATTCCCAGCTGCCTATGGAGGTCCTAAGTTTCCTAATCATAGATGAGTTTATGCTTCCTCATGTCTCTAATCTGGGTGATATCTACAGTGTGGATAAGTGGTTTATCATTATTTCATCAGAGCATTCTGGAGCAACCCATGGTATTGAAATGAAATTACATAGGTGACAGGGAAAAATGTCCTGGGTCTTGCATAGAACACATTCAAATCATGTTCTAGTGTGGTGGGTGGTGGTTTTTTTTCCTCTCTAGATTACTCTGCACCTTTTTGAGATGCAAATTTCTTTACCTTTAATTAGCAACAAGTTTTTGAACAGGGTTTCAGAAGAGAAACTTGGAGGGCAGGAAGTGTGGGTGTTGCACAAGCTGTACACGGTCTGCCTCGAAAAACCTGTCAGCAGTTTGCAAACACAAGCACAACAGAAAGGATGTCTGAGAGGTGGGTCAGAAGTTAACAGGATTTTACCCTACTATGGAAACTTAAGCTGCAGATCGGAAAGTGTTTATGTGATATCACAGTTTGAGTGACAACTGTCAATAGGTGTTGGATGGAGGTGAGGTCACTATAGATTTTTTTGAAAGGCTGTCTGCCGGTATTGCCTGTCATGAGATAGCTGTCATTTCCACATCACTCTATGCATTCAGCAAATGTAAGGCATCAGCATGCTGGCAGAAACACTGAGGCAGCAACTGTTATGAATTAAAGTTTTAGAGATGGTGGTATTCTAAGCATAGGGGGTGTAAATTTTCTACACTTATAAAATATTTGGGAGGCCAAATATATTTGGCAAAGCATTAATTAAGGTATTTTACTGAAATTTGTGTGTGTTTTCTAAATTTATGGTGTGCAAATCAGTCCTAAGACTTTTAATTAAGTACCCCGATGTCTTTTATACTTCTTTTAATGGACAGAAAATTACTTTTGCTCAAGCTGACTTTCATTGTACAGTGTTATGCATTTTTCATCTGATGTGGGGGGAAAAATCAATTATTTTAAGAGTGCTGTTCTTCTGGCAGTTCATTTAAGTGAATTCTTACTGTGTTAAATGATCATCAGTATTTTCTTTCTACATAGCAACTCTTGTAGAAGTATTGTAATGCACACAAAGAAGTGTAATTTGCCATAACGTAGAGAACATTAGTCTTGTGCCTTTTATGGACTCATGAATCTCCTGGTTTCAGCCACGGTGCTTTAATTTCAGTTTCGGTAAAATTTTGGGGGAAATGAAAATGAAAGATTAAGTAATAGGGATGTGCTCACCTATTTGAAGATATATTTCATTTATTGCAGCTAAAAGGCTGTAATTCCAATGAACTCCTTTGTCTCGCTGTAATTCTAACAAGTCCAGTGGAATAAATGATGGATTGCCTCCATGTGACCTCAGAATCAGGTCCCAGAAGTTACAATGTGCTTTGCACTGTGCAGAATTTTTTGTATTGAAAGTCACACCCACAGATGTGTAATAAGACTTCATGGAAAAGTTGAATCTGGCTTTGTTGATACTGAATTATGGTTTTGACAGGCATATGAAAAAAGGATTAATTTGACCTTTTGCTTAAGATTCTGAATTTTATCTTCCAAAGCCGTAGAAAGTAGTAACTCCTTCACCCTGATGTCAAAACTCCAGGCTTCCTTTAGGCCAGCAGCTGTTTCTGATGGTTGCTTTCACCAAATCATATGGCTTTGGACAATTGAGTTGGGAAGAGGGTCCACAATTGTGAGGAAAAATGGTTCCTAGAACAGTTGCATTCTCTTTCATCTGTCTCCACAACTACAAGGTGAGAAAGGCAATTGCTGAAGTGACAAATTCAGCAGATTACAGTAGGTTTTAAGTATATTTGTGTATAAAGTATACTTCCAGCATGGAAAAGAGTGGTAATACCTCTCAAGTATAAATTCACTAGTTTTCCACCCTACTAACAATCCTTGTATTATTATTGAACTTTGTATGTGTAGCAATTAAAGCATTGAAAGGCATTTTATTTCAAGTTAGCCTATTCAAAGCCGTTTAAAGCAGCCTCTCAGAAATCAAAATTGGTTGAACACAGAAATATTTAATATAATGTACTTCCAGGATGATGTTTTCAGAACTTTGAGTCACACTTTCTAATTCTAATATTCTATAAACAGTCACAAACTGTTGGAGGCATCATGTCCACAAGAATCAGTCTCCTTAGAACAGAAGTACAATTTCATAGGTTGAAATTTTCTGGGTAGGGTTTTTTTTGGTGTTTGGGTTTTTGGGGGCCTTGTTTGTTGTTTGGGGTTATTTTTAAGATGTAGCACTAATTTAAGTATGCTGCAGGTCCTTTCAGGTTTAATTTTACAATGTTTATGTTGGAGCAGCCCAGGAAGAGGCAGATGTCCAAGGGTGCATGCTCAAGAGGTCTGATGATTCATAGAGAGATGGGGTCAAATGTTCCTCTCCCACTGATTCATCCCTCCTCTGTCGTGGCAACTGACTGGGTGGCATGCCCAGAGTTGAGGGCCTGGTACCTCGGTTTAAATCATTATTGATTTCAGTTTACACGAGCACCCCTGGCTGTGAACTGCTGTGGCTGAGGGCTCTGATTCACAATCTCTGTCAGACTTGAAAGTGGTGGCTAGAGAGATTTCTGAGCACAACAGCCTCTTCAGCAACTGCATCTAATTCCATGCAAATTGGGATTCAGATCCTGGAATACTTTTCTAACCATTTGTGAATAATTATTCTGTTTTGTTCTGTTGGGTATTTGTATGCTTGAGTGGGAACAAATAAAACAGAAATAATACAAGGTGAACAAACACTCAAAGATTCTGGGAGAGCAGAAAACCTTTATCTTATGGGGAAAAGGTAGGAAAAAAGCCATTCAAGAAAAAAAAAATATCAAGAAATGGCAATTATGTATTTTTAAATTTATATAAGTGTTAGAAATGGTTGTAATGGGTGAAATTTATCGGAGAAAATACCTTTTTAAGGAAGAGCAGAAACTTTCCTCTGGTACAAGTTCTTATGGTCAAGAACATTTTTCTTTCACTGGAAAAAGATACAATCTTTGAAAAACTAGATATTCAAATGTCAGGAATATTATTTAAAAGAAAGTGTGTGCGTGTGTTAGGGGGGGATTGTATGTGCAAAGAAGTCTCCTATTGAGATGAGTCAGCCAAGAGTCCACCAAACTGTCACCTGTGACAATCTTACCTGTCTATAAGCCCATACACAAATGAAATAACTAAAGGGCAGCAGCTTGCTGAGCCTCTCATTCATCAATATATTAGATAGAATATGGACCCTTATATTTAATGCAAAGCTTGTGATTATCTGCTAGTCTGAACTGGGGTTCCAAAGGGAGTTTATTTGATTTGTTATTCCTCCATAAAAACACCCCACATTGCCAGCTGCCCAGAATTCATGTGTCTTCTAAACCACAGGCATGCAAACAAAGCAAAGCTCATGCAATTTTCCCCTACTCCTCAAAAACAGGAAAAGTGCCATATTTCAGTGCTAATGGTTCTTAGACAGTTCATGCTAACTCTGGTTCTTGGCCTCTTTAGACAGCTATTGAAGATGTTTCTCTGTTCTTTGACTACATAGAATGAATTTGCAACCTGACCAACCACTCTTGTGCATGTCCCTGTGATGGCTGGTGCATGTAAGCAGACAAGAAGTTGGTTATACCACAGACTTCTGTTTCCTCCCTTGCTTCTCCTTCACTCTGGGATTAGACTATTTCTCATCTCCCAAGAATTGCTCTGTTTGAAATCCTGTGGCAGAGGACTGAGTCTATCTGGGGGGTTTTCAAGTCTACAAGAGGTGAGAGGCAGTGGTTAAAGTGCAATAAGACTTAAGAAAAGCTGCCTAATGGCAAAGATAGCTGTGACATCTCCGTCGTTGAGTGTTGTTACCAATAGTTTAGACATATATCTGTCAACAATGTCATCTGATTTGGAATGAAGAGATGGACAAGGTGGTCTTTAGGAAAATCCTGACTTGTCCTGCTCCAAGAAATCGGGTCAGGAAGAGTGTGAAACAGGAATATTGCAGAACCAGGCAGAGAGTAGGCTGCATGAAGATGAGTATTGCTGATAATTCAGCTATGCAATGTGCCTTACAAAATACTAGTTTAGCACTGTGTATTTTTATGTCACATTTCTGTCCTGGTATCTCTAAGTCAGTCATCATTAGGGATGGGAAAAGAAGATGTAATTTCTTTCATTCTTGTAATGCAAGTATTGGATGTGAAAACGCAACCTGCTCTTGCCACATTTGGAACCTGTTACTGCAGTTCATTTGGAGGTATCCCTGACCCCCTGGAATGGGATAGTGACTTTCTGCTTTTTTAATGGCATCTTGACCTGCTTCAGACTTACATTTTATTTATGGATTCATTTCAAAGTGCTGGGCTTGATATACAAAACTAGTTTTGGATTGGATCCCATATGTCTCTGAAATTGCCTGTCTTCTGTGTTTTGCTTCAAGAGTTCAAATTACCTAGAAATTTTTGAGTTAAGGTGCCTTAAGCCCTAAACCATAGGACAAGGCCTTGATGGTAGGTTATATTTGGCTGTGTAATGCCTTTCCTCGGTGTATGTTGCCCTTCTGGACAAGAGGAGTGGGGGGTTCTGCAAAGCAAAAAGCAAGACCAGAAGAGCTGTTTTCTTTTAGTCTGATTGACCTGAAGCCTGCCTTCACGTTAGAGTAATCTAGACATCTGCTTTGGTTAGGTTTTTGCATTTTATTGTAAACACATTCAAAAAACATCCCATGTGACTCATTAAGTAAATAGGAGTAAATGGACTAACCAAGTAAATAGGATAGCCATGTAGTAGGCAGCAGTACACTGGCTCATAGTGTTTGTAAGAGTTTTGAAATCTGTTTTGCTTCTTTAACTAGACATTTAAATAAAACCATTTTTTTTGTGGACAATCTGAATAAGGTATTGAAAGCAGTATGTGTTAGATGATGTAGAAGCCAAGCAGCGTTATATGTGATGGTTGTTCATGGATTTGTTTCAGTTGCCTGAGTTACTAAATGGAGCGAATTTACTGATGGCTAAAAGCTGAAAGTCTCATCCACCCTGTAGAAGGTGACTTGTCCATCCTGGGACTGGAGGTCTCTGAAAAGAACCAAAGTCAAGTACAACCCACACAATATGCATAAAGCAATGCTTCTGCAAGAGTTGATTTATAATTTACCTCTTCTAGCCCTAGGCAGTGAGGAGGAAAGGCTCTTCACAGCAGTGGAGTTTCATTAGGGAAATGGCACACAATTCTTGCTGATCAGTAACATTCTTTGGGTGTGTTTACTCAGAGTAGCACACCTTTCCTGACACTGCCTTTCAGCTTCTTACTGCAGCCACACTGGTTCCCAGGGACTGTTCCAAAGTGGGACAGCATTGCTTTAACTGGCTGTTTAGGGCAGTTTTATGTGTTGGTCTGTGGAGCCTGTGATGGCAGGGAAGAAAAACTAATGTGTATCACAAAATATTAACTGCCAGCTCTAACACTGAAAAGGATTTGCTCAAGTGTCATCTTTTTTTAAGGGGAGGAACACCAAAAACTTCAGGTAAATTCATATGTCCTAGAGCTGTTATTATTTTGTAACTATTCTAATCACAGCACAGCACATTCCCTAGGTTTTTCCTTGGGCAGTTTCTCAGTGACTTCTTAACAATGTGGGTTATTCCAAACAAGAACTGGGACATATTTGCATTTGCAGCTCTTCTGCATGTTATTCTTCAGTTTTGGGATATACTTGGAATCACAGGACCAGTTTGATTGGAAAGACCTAGAAGATCATCAAGACCAGCCATTCCCAAGCACTGCCAAGACCACCACTAACCCATGCTACTGAGGGCCTTGTTTACATGGTTTGTGAACACTTCCAGGGAGGGTGATTCCACACTGCCCTGGGCAGCCTGTTCCAATGCCTGAGCACCCTCTCAGTGAGGAAATTGTTCTAATCTCCAATCTAAACCTCTGCTGGTGCAGCTTAAGGCCATTTCCTCTTGTTCCATCCCTTGTTCCTTGGGAGCAGAGACCAGCCTCCTCCTGGCTCCATCCTCCTGTCAGGCAGTTGTAGTGAGCGATAAGGTCCCCCCTGAGCCTTCTCTTTTCCAGACTAACCCCCACCCCGTCCCTCAGCTGTTCCCATCACACTGTGCTCCAGGCCCTGCACCATCTGTGTCGCCCTTCTCTGGCCCCGCTCCAGCACCTCAATGACTCTCTCGTAGTGAGGGGCCCAGAACTGAATAGAGGGTTTGAGGTGCGGCCTCACCAGTGCCCAGCACAGGCGCACAATCACTGCCCTGGCCCTGCTGCCGCTCTGGTTCTGATATGGGACAGGATGCTGTTGGCCTTGGCACCTGGGCATGCTGCTGGCACACCTGCTTGAATAAAAATAGGAATTAGAAAAAATAAATATTGAAACAGATTAAGGATTTCAGAATTTGTTCTTCTTGAATATTCATACTGAGAAGAGTGCTGCACATCTGTGCACCTTGCTAATACATAGCCATTTTTTTCTCTTTTTTTTATTAACCTTGGCTCCTTTTGTTTGTGTGTTCTCTTGAATTAGGTTTTCTGTAAGCTGCAAACATTATCAAACTTGCACAATTAAACATCAGGAGAAAAATAGAATAAGTAGAAGTAAAGAGATTAAAAAAAACACCCTGCTTCTGCAGCTGGCAAGGACCTCTAAACAGCAGGACCAAGCTGTTCTGCTCTGTGTGGGAGGAATAACTTGATAGTTAGCTCAGATTCAGCAAAACAGTTTAAGCAATGTCCCCAAACTGCTTTGATGTAATAGCTCTTCATTACCTGGAAAATAAAGCTGACAATTGTATGCATTGACTTCTGGTACGTGTCAACCAGACAGGCCATTCACTGAAGGAGCAGGATAGAGCTGAGGAAGACTGGCAGAGGCACTTGTTCTACCCTTGCTCTTGCTACTTCCCATGTGTCTGGAAATGGTCCAGATACATGCAAGAAACATCTGACCTCAAGATATCAGTGAGCACTTCAAAGTGACGATCTGTTCATTCATTTTGACTGTCATCATGGCCAAGGCATTGAGAAGATGACAAACCTGATCAGGACCATGCTGTGTGTGTTCTCTGAGGTGAAGCAAATGAGAAAGCTGTATAATCGTACTGACAACAGTGATAAACTTTGCTCCTCCCCTGCTAATACTATTGTAACTGAATAATGGAATTCATATCCAATTCATGCTCTCTTTAAAGGCTTGGAATTGGATTAAAAATGCTATTTAACACTTAAATGTAGCCAAGGTCTATTTTTTCCAAACATAATTCAAGGAAGATAGGGCCAATTGGCTCGAGGGTTAAAAAAAGACTATTCTCTCTGTGTTTGAGTTGTTTCGCTGCCCAGACTAGAAAAGCCCAGGTAAACTTCTTCTAGTTTTATGACACTCTTAATGGTAGGCATGAAAATTCAAGCCAAGACAATACAAGCACAGAAAAAGCACAGGAGCATCTTGGTACTGATTGATGAGAGAGCTCACAAAGTGAAAACTCAAATTTAGGGGACCTAGGTTCACAGCCTCAACTGCATAGCTTCTAGTAGCTGCTCTTGTTATGGTTAGTGTTTCTGAGCTTTCATTGGCATGCTTGACAAGAGAAGACCTTGTCCAAGCATGAAGTCTGCTGCTGCTAGGAAAATAATTGAATGGGTAATACAAGCATTGCTTAAGGACGGAACCCTTGACAGGGTAAATCAGCTGCCTGTATGTCAGTGACTAATACCATTCATTATCATCAGCTGATAAGTGGGCCCTGAAAAGTATAAAACAATTGTGGATTAGAATGAGCAAACTATTTTCATATATCCACAATGATTATGTCTCTGTAGCGGTGGAGCCAGGCAGAGTTAGAGCCAATTATCGCTAGTTCCTTTTCATGGAAAAAAAGAAAAAGAAAGAAATGGTTACATCCACACATCTTTGTGCTTGTTTGTGTCAGTATTGGTTTTAGCTTAAAACTAAGATACCCTGGAAATCAAAATGCTATCCACTTTCATTAACAATTTGCAGTGCTTATATCACTAAATTCTTATTTTCATTTAATTGCCATCACATGCTTGATCTTTATTTTCCATAAAAAAAAAAAAATCAGCCTTATTTACACTAATTTATGCTTCTCATACCAATTTTTTTAAGTTACACCTGCAGATTTTTATCTGCTTTCCCTCAGCATAAAAGCCTTGGAATCAGCACTTTTCCATTCTCCCATGAAAAGTGATGTGGTCTTGCAATGGCATAAGTCATACAATCTGTCTCATTGCTGCCTTAACCAGACACCAAGAGCAACAGCATAAAGCAAGTGCTGTTTTGGCAGCACTTTCCTGAAGTCCCCATGCAGATGCTCTGCGCGTTTCGCAGTAGAATTAGAAACAGCAATCATTGTCGAAGACTGAAAATGTCCCTGCTCAGGACTGCTCCTGGCAGTGAGCAATGACAAATCTGTTCCCTTCACTTGACACCGTAAGATGTCCATGTGCTGCAAAGCTGCGTGGTTCTGAGGCAGTAAATCACATCATGGGAACAAGCAAAACTTGGCTGTGGTACCTGAGGCTTTCCCTGCCTGACATATTACACTGTCAGGCTTTACAAGGCGCAGTAGATCTCCACATTTGGACTCTGCTGCACACCCTGTACTTTCCCCTCTAACCCACTCTTTAATTTGTCAGATGAAGTTCTCTTTATTCAGAGTACATGTATTCCTGATCTGTACATAGAGAATTTAGTGAGAGTTCACTAAAAATGTGTGGCTTGAATAGATAAGCAGTCTTTCTGAAGAGTTCTTTGATGAATTTTAAAAAGTAGCACTGACTTGCACTGTTTGAAATAAATATGTAATGCTTTCTTTCACCTGAACCAAAAATTGGCTCAATAACTGTGCATAGCTCCTAATAATGTTCTTAAAAGTACAGCTTTTAGGATACAGTTAGATAACTTTCAGAATAACAATTCAACTTGCAATCTCTTAGCCTCAGCTAGGAGAGGAGATTTCATTTATTTTATAGTAATCATAGGTAGTTTTCAATGCTCCTCTCAAAAAATACAGCTAAACTGGACAGTTGATTTTTGGTGCAACACTGTTTTGTCAAACCTAACTGCAAATCCAAGAGTGTCAGTTAGTTGCCCTCCATGTTTTCAGCTCAGAACAGTATTAATTTATAAAATGACTTATAAACCAGTTTGCATTGTGGAAAGAGCAGTGTTCAGAGAATAAACCCAGGATTTTCCAGTGTGTCAGTGATCCCTTTAACACGTTTTAAATAATTACATATTTTAGATGACTGGCCATTAAAAAACAGTGTGTGTCTTGCTGTTGCTTATATCAGTTTTGCTTCTTTATGGAAATCACCATGAAATGGAAATAGCATCTCCAGAATATTAGAAGTATTAAATATTTCAATATTTTATTAACTGAATAATGGTCTTTCCTGGTGCAGGTTGTCAATAAGTGACAAAAACTAAAAGTCTGTGAAAAACCAGATGGTTTGTGCTGTTTTTGTGTAACCCAATGAAATTGGTGAAAGTGAATGTGTGTTTGCATTTATATAGATAAATAGACACATATATATTTATGAGTTATCTTTTGGTTCAGAGAGCTTTGCTTCCATTATATTTTTCTTTTTCTTCTGTCATATTGAAGCTAACCAAATGCAGGTACCCCAGGTTGGATGAGGCTTTGAGTAACCTAGTCTAGTGAGAGGTGTCCCTGCCTGTGGCAGGGGGTTGGAATTGTATGAGCTTTAAGGTCTCTTCCAACCCAAACAATTCTATGATAAAATGGCAAAACGCAAGTTTAATTCATTTTGAAGACAATATGTTTAAGAAAGGAAAAGTAACTTTGAATACAGGCATCAGGATTTGACCATTTGACAGTAAAATAATTCAGTTTTACCAGTGAAATGAAGATACCTTGTGTGAATAATAGTGTCAGCTTTTCTTTGCAGTCAGGAACCTTCTCCCTCCCATCTAAAAAGTAATAATTTTTAAAAAGTCAAATTTGGAACTACCTCTTTGGTACCAATTACACAAATCAGAAGAGGAGGAGCTGAGAAACCCACCTCTGTCTTAGGAAACCTTAATCTGATAAAGACTTGTGGAAAAATTAAGTACATACTTGCTGTCATTGAGCTGAATGGATATCATCTGCTATTCAGCCAAGATTCCAGCCCAGGTTCTTATTGTTGCCTCATGTCACCAGTAGGTTTGTTGTTATCCATGAGATCCTTCAGCTTTTCCCTCTATGCCTGTTCATGAAAGCCTGATAACTGTAATAAAATAGGATGTTTTGTCTTGCTCCCTTGGTCAAGATTAGAAAGAAGTTCTAATTTCCAGATATCTTTTACCTTTATTACTTCTTCTTTGTGGTTGCAGTATTCTTCTGTCTTTAGGGCTCTTAGCAAGAATTTTTCACTGAAATGCTAACATTAAAAAAAAAAAAAAAAGGTATTAGAGTTAAGAAAATTAATTTTAAACAACAGAAAAAAAATTACTAAAAGTCTGTAAATTTACTCCTTTTAGAATCTTAACTGGATAAGTCATTCTCAGCTTTGTTAAAAAGGGCAAAATAAGGAGGAGGAACACATACTGCATGATGGTAATTCCGCTCTTCAATCAAATTGCAAGCATCCCCTGCTGAGCACTATGAGCTCCTTGACAAAGTTGGAGGTCCCTATAAAGCCTTGCAAGGGGGAGCCAAAACTGACATGTCTCTCACCTGGGATTTTCATACGGGAAGGCTCAGAATCTGTATTTCTAAAGAAATGGTCACCATTAGCACTATGAACTAGGCACAATTAAATTGTTTAGTCACTGAACTTTTAGATTGATCTTGACATTGAACCTGGAGAAGGGGATCTGAAGATTTCAGTACACTTGAAGTTCAATTTCCCCTTTGGAGGTGACCAATAAACTGTGTAATGCTTAGACTGGATATTAGGAAACATTCCTTCACTGAAAGGGTTGTCAAGCACTGGAACAGGCTGCCCAAAGAAGTGGTTGAGTCACCATCCCTGGAGGTATTTAAAACACTGTCTACCCCAGACACCACAAAGGGTCTCTTAGGAATTAAAAATCACTTGCCACCACCTCTGAAATCCAACCAATCTTGGGACTATATTTCCCAAGGGTTGTTTTGAGCCTTC
This sequence comes from Psilopsiagon aurifrons, assembly GCA_025447955.1. Lineage (NCBI taxonomy): Eukaryota > Metazoa > Chordata > Aves > Psittaciformes > Psittacidae > Psilopsiagon > Psilopsiagon aurifrons. The sequence goes on along the minus strand of JAOEHY010014182.1, from coordinate 6,812 downwards.
CTTGTTATGGCTGTTGCTACCTGATAAGATCTTATTGCTACCTGTTTCACAGCGTCATTTGTCCCTAACAGGTGACCATGTATTTCCAATGGATGGTGCATGTCTTGCAAAATCTTTAATCTGAGTTTGGCCTACACAAATTATTCTACAAGATTACCTTGGTTAGGTTTTTTGTCTAGCTAATTTTTCCAGGCTTTTACTATGTTCAGTCCTAGGATAAACCAGAAACATTTAGGAAGTGTCAGCACCATCATTTACAAACACACTCACTATTTCTAGTTAATTAGTAATCAGTTAACTAAAGGCAAGAGAGACACATAGTAAGTCAACACTTATTATGACTTTTCAGAAGTGCTTTTTGTTGCTCTTTCTTCCCAAACTCTTGGATTTCAGCAGGGAACTTAGTTAGAATTCTCAAATAAGCTCAGCTGTAACCCACCTTCGCCATTTCCAGTCTCTTTCTCCCAATCAAATATTCAGAAAAGGAATTTTTTATTTTTGAAAGATGGTGTGTCGGTCCAGCTGGATCAATGTAATTTATCATGGAGAACATCTTTTAAAACATGAGAACTTCCCTTTCCATGGAAGTAAGTTAAAAGCTCACTTTTGTTATTTGTCATTAATAATTTTGCACTTGAAATGATCGTATATTTCTTGAGCTTGAAATGGTGTTGAAATCAGCCTCTTCTGTGTTGTTCTCATGACTTTTTTCTAAAATAATAAATGCCGAATGCACAGTATATATTTGCATTTGTTACGGTTGGGTATTAAGACAGTTGTCATTAGGAGATTGTGCAAGTATTAGGGTAATATGTAAGATCCAAAAGTTAAAATGAGGTTTCTGAAACTAGTCCAGACTCTCTAGTTTTAATGCTTACCACGGGTTCTCCTCTCATAATAAAAACCAGGCTATACTCTCTTTTGCACAGTCTTCCTGGTAGTGGGTTTCAACAGCACTTCAGCAGCAGAGGACTGTATCATATCCCATTTTGCAGAAGATGAAAGCAAGGTGCAGAAAATCACATTATTTTTCCCCAAGGTCATCTATTAATGGAGGGGCAAAGATAAACTCATTATCACTCTCATGAAGTATCACAATGATACATTTCTCAGAATTCCCAGTGTTGGCTTTTCTTGTGTTAAAGTTAGTTATGAAGAAATTCTTAATAGCAGCAGTTGTGTCAAGCATTTTTCCTTTTTGATAGTAGAATGTAACCATTGTTTAATCCTCTTTGTTCTTTCTAAAGTAATTTTTTTAACCGCAGGCAAAGATCAGGTGCAGGGGGAAAGTCCCTCCAGTTTTAGATCATTGGCAAGGGTATGGGATGTACTGCATGTTTCACTTGCTGTATATCATTGCAAATACAGAGGACTTCACAGCAGAAGTGTATGTTTCAGGTTTGCACACATTTGCGAGAATGTTAATACCACGTTGTGGGAATAGTGCTGAGTTCCCTGTTATCATGCAAGCAATTGCTAACTGTAGACCTCTGACTTTGTAATTTGTTCTTTATGGACTAGCCTGCAGCCAATAAGCAAAATCAATAGTCTTTGCTGAAAAGTAAGCAAGTGCCAGTGTGTTATGTGACAGGTGAAGATACATGTGCTTACTGGGGGTCAGAGGGCCACATCAAATTTCTCTCTGACTTCTTTTCAAAAAGCTAAATCCATTTAGGGAGCATTCGTCATTGGAAAATGTTGCAGTGGGGAATTAGACAGGCTTCTGCTCTTCTTTTCTCATTTAACGATGTTTGTTTTCAACAGTCTGTTCAATAATGTCACTGAGAAGAAATTATGTGAGAAGAATAAAGTGCTTATAGTCTATTTATTTATTCATTCATTTCTGTAGAATAACACTAGCTGTTGTGTTCTCATGTTTATTAATGCTATTGTGGCAGTCCAAATATTTGTTTGTTCTCATTTTCCTTTGGAAAAAAGGTGTAGAACAGATTTCTTACTGTTTAAGCCTAAGGTGAAGGTTACACAGCTCCTAGGTTCTTACCCATTCTATAAGCTTTTATTTCCTATTCTCAAGTGCAGCATCTAACTGTATGCCATAATTCTAATACTGCACAGAGTTTGGGAAGTCTCTTTCAAGTGGAATGACCAGGATTGGGGCCATCCAGAAGTCTGTTAGAAAATACAACACCAGCAGCCTAAACATGTGCTGCTAGCCTGGGATAAAACAGGCTGTTTGTGGTGGATGCAACTGGTGCAGTTCCCTCTTTTGCATCAGATGCTGAATGTATTTCAGTGTTCTGAGGTCTACAGGAATCACTGTTCAAAACAGCCCTCATTTCTCAACATAGCAGGCTATAATGAAAGGCAGAAAGGGAAAGGAAAATTCCAGCCGAGGAGTTTTGTCTGAAATCCTGAAGTGGCTTAGGCTCATAAGCTACCAAAGAAAAGGAGTTTCAGTATTCAGAAGTTATAGTATCTCTTCATGTTTAAGTGTTCAAGCTACATTGTTTCAAAAACTTCCAGTCTAATAGCAAAAATGATAGAAGGCTTACTGCCACCGTTTGCTTCTTATTGAATATAGTTGCTCCATTTAATAGCCTGGACTGCTGCCATTGTACTTTCATATACACATGCAGGAAAAACAAACAGTTACCACACAGGTTCAATCAGATTAAAGGTTCCCTGTGTGAGAGCTGAATACCAAAAACCAGGTTGGTGTGTTAGATTTCTCTTGTGTCCTGTTTGATTTTAACATGCACAATAAATGTCTCTTAATTTCTCTACTAGCTTTCTCCATAGCTGGGGGGCTTTTTTGCTGCTGACTGCACAAATCATTACCATAGTACCTCCTCTCAGTTGAGCACTGCTTCTTGAATGATACTTGATGCTTCCAGAAAGCTGTAGCTGAAGCCCTTCAATCCTGGTTACTGCCATGCTTCGTGCCACCTCTTGGTCACATTTTCAGGATTCACAGGCTGCTTTCAACACCATATTATATCTAGTGAATCCTCCAGTGCTCAGTAAGACAAATTTCTCAGCCACCAATAGTAAGAAATGAGGAAAGCTCATTTTCATCATCTTCAAACAAGACTGCTGCCATTTTAGTCGTTAGCTACAAGACATTAAAATTATGCATTTAGCTAGAAAATCTATAAGCTCCACAAACTTCTGTATCACTGAATTCAATTACTGCAGGATCATCTTTTTCCTACACTGTTTTAGTTTGTTGAGAAATAGTTCTCTTCTCAACAGGAATTCCCAGGCAAGTGCTGGTAGGCAACTGAGAAAAAACAAGGGGCAGGATCCGGATCTTGTAATTGATCCTCTCTCAGGGAATGGGTCTGTGAGCAGACAACAAACAAACCAAGAACCTGCCTTTCCATCTAAGGGGTTGTAAAAATAAACTTATAATGGAATTTTATAGTTTGTGAAACTAAAAGATAACCCTTCCTATCCTCTGCTTCCCTTCATGGGGTAACACAGTTGCTGTTCTGTGGTGACAAGATGAGATAAAACTAAAATGACTGGAGATATCCCCTGAGCTTGAGGCTGCAGAGGGTTGAGGTTAAGCTTGAGGTTTGCCTGCTCAGATCCTTTTCTTTCTTTAATTTTTTTATTGGGTCTTAAACCTTTCCCTCACTAAATAAACACATTTATAGCATTTCTGTTCACTATTGGCAAGGTTTGTAGCCTTATGTGAAAAAACTCTTTCTTGCTGATTCAGACTGAGTGCTTCTTTGTTGCTACTAGTCCCTCTGTCCCCAAGGGCTATGGTCCCTTGAATAGTGCCACATGCTAGTGCTTGGCCCTGCTTCCTTGCTGGCCTTACATTGGAGCTTTGGGTCTAAACTGTTTTGAACTTCATATCCTGAATCTGGTTTTGGTCACTTGAATATATCTATTGATCTTATTGTGTGATGCTCTGGTCTGTGCCGCTACATCTTTCCAGCTCTCATTACTGCTTTGCTACGGCACCATCATTTGTCTGGGTAGACGCAGCATTCAGAATTAAATAGAAAGAGAGTCTGGTTTAACCAGAAGTCTCTTTCTTTTAACTTCCCCAGAACCCTATCATTTGTTATCTTGTCTTTTTCTTGATTTTTATTCTTGCAAATATCAAAAGAAATTATCAGCAAAATTACTCTGGTGCTTGTCTCTTCCTATTTCATCACCAACACACAATGTATACCATTTACAGTAACAACCCCTATCACTTTTGTGATGGCCCTGCTATGCATTTGGTGTGACACATGCAAAGGGAGAGCAGTGGAAGAGGCCAGCAGCTCATGTTCTAATAGATAACAAAAGTTTGAACATGCATCCTTTTTGGCAGCGGTCTCCAAAACTGTGATCTTTTGAGATTTTAATTTTGAGGGCTCTTACGATCATGTCACCGAAATATCTTCTTTCTACCCAGCTCATCATCTGCAAGATGTTGTTTTTTCAGTATCTTCATTCTGGATACATTAGAATCAAATAAAGTTTTCCTTAGAGCAATACTTTATCGCAGTTTTGTTATCCTTTCATTCTCAGTGTGTCACTATGCAAAATGTCATGGGTTGTATGCGCTTGCAAGATCAACTACAGAAAATGTATCTTATTCTTAAATTAAGCCTTGTTCTGGAAGGGAATTAAATGAACCTATCTAGTAATCAGCAGCATCTGTGTGAGAACAAATCATCTTCCATATTCTTACCTATTGTTGTCCTTCATTTGCCAGTTTGCTTTCCTTAAAGCCACCTTAAAGCATAACTGATATTCTCCTATTTTGTTAATGGTACTGCATCATATATTTATGTCACACTTTTCACTATTTCTCTTGTTTTCAAAATTACTGTAAGGATTATCGGCTTTATATACATGTTTTTGTAGTGTGTGGAATTGTGATAAATGATAATGCTAAGATGATAATGATAACAAAATATCATTCATTTCTATATAAAGACCAGAGAAAAACACAGGCAAATTTTAAAACAGTTTACACAACTGATTCTTACCTCAATAATTCAGAAATAGTTTACAGTAATAGTGAGAAAACAGGGACTTGCAATGTTTCTGTGATCAGTGTCTATTCACTACATAAAATTATTCCTGCTGAACTTAGTGGATTTTGGAAAAGGGTCTTAGAGTGGCAGAATGAAAAGTAAAATGAGACCTGTGATCAATAAAATTTCAGGAGACCATGTTTAATTGTTTCTTAACTGTTTTGTTAAAGCTTTCTTTTCCGGCAATCATAAATGGAACAAATTTATCCAATTAATTTTCCTTTTTCAGTTTCTAATAGTAAGTAACAGTCTGATGATTCATTATTTGAGATTCCTCCTAGAGCAAGTGCTGCAGCTAATACCTTTATTCATATACAGAACAGCACTTTGAATCATATGAACATATTTTTGCCAAAGGAGGCCTCTGGCCTGCTGTCCTTCGCAGGTAGTTCATTACAAATATTTATTATTCAAAACTCCTCTGTAATGGGATATCCACATCTTTTTGATTGGTGACCATAAATATTCCTATTGATATAACCATTCTGATTCTTAAGCCTACCAAGGCTTAAGAATGTCTGTATGGATACACTGGTAAAGCATGCTTTGCTTTAAGGTGGCTATTTTTGCAATGATTTCTACCACCAAAAAAAAAAAGGATTTTTAAAGCTATCTATAAAAAGGGAGCTCTGCATGATTAGAATGCAATTCAAGTCAATTGACTTCAGAAAAAATGAACTCGTGTACTAGGTTGTCTTTGCATAAATAACTTTACAGAAAAAATGAGATTAGGCTGCCAATTGGATCAAAAATACTTTAAAATGGATTATAATTCAAGTAGATTTCCAGTGTTAAAAAGAATTAAATGACTAGTAGTGAACAAGGTTCTCCTAATAAGAAGTGTTATGTCTGACCATCTCTCTGGACAAGTTCTACAGAGCTTTCTGCAGAGCAGCAATATTCATTTCATTTTTATCTCTAAACAGGCTGAAAAAAGGTATCAATGTTACTTAGCTACAATGCAAATAAATATTCATAACGTTGGCACATGCATAGCTAATTGAACAGGTTTTGTTAATATTATACTAGATATTCATGGACATGTGCCTTTTTCTATAATGAAAATACTGCCTAAGGCTAGCTTTGTTTTTCTTGTCAAGAACAATTTATGTGCTTTCATTTAAATGAATATAAACTTCTATTCTCATGACAAAGTAATTCACTATTAATTTGGGTAAAGAATTTCTTTATTCCCTTTGTGGTACATTTTTATTGGAAAAGAAAAACCTAAATGTATCTCAGAAATTTTCTCTATGCATTCTGTCTAATTTCTGTAATAAGTGGCATGAATGTATAGGGATTTCAGTGGCTACTTGCTAGGTAAATATGGGATATGGGCATATTAGATTTTACTGAAAATTAATCTGGAAAGATTTTTTTTGAAATACAGGTTTCCTTCATGATGATTTAAATTTTGTGCAAACAATTTAGGAATATATACGTTAAAAACACTGCCCTTTTCTTTATTTCCTTTTTTAATTCTTGCTTTATTTCTAGTCAAGATTCTGGTTCTCAAGAATGTTTTGAAAGGTGAAGAGAGCTAAAGTAAGGTAAAGGCAGATAATACAAATGTAACTGAAAAAACATAACATGGATGGAGATATTAGCTGCTGAGAAAGAGATGAGAGTTTTTAGCTCTGCTTCATCAGCTAGCAAAGTATGATGGGCTGATGACAACCTGATGAAGTTTAATCATGCCAAGTGCAAGGTCTTACACCTGGGTTGGAGTAATCCCAGGCACAGCTACAGGTTGGGCAGAGAAGAGATTCAGAGCAGCCCTGCAGAGAAGGACTTGGGGGTGTTGGT
>JAOEHY010014177.1:0-42537 GCA_025447955.1 Psilopsiagon aurifrons | reverse complement strand
GCGGAGCTGGATGAAGCCGGGAAGGAAGCAGAGGGCGCGCGGGACGAGGGGGGTCCGGGTCTCACTCTTGTGCCGGCCGCTGGCCCAGGAGGGTTTGTGCACGCTGGGGCTGCGGAGCAGGGCGCGACCCGCGGACTTGAGCGCGTCCATCGCTCCGCACCGCTCCGCGCCCGCCCCGCCGCAAACTTTCCTGCGGCGCCAGCGCTGACCGCGTCCGGGGGCGGGGCCCGCATGCAAATTACGTGACGTCACGAGGTCTCCGCCCGCCTCAGCCCCATTGACCCGCGGGGCGATCCGGGGACCCGGCAGAGCCCGGGGGAGGCATCGCACGGAGGGGTCCGTAGGGATCAGCGACCTGGCCCCCCCGTAGTTCCCCGAGCAAACACCTTTCTCACTGGAGGTCCCACGTTTCCCACTCAGATTCAGAGCAGGAAACACCGAAAGAGTTGAATTTACCCCAGAAGTTGTTTGATTGCCCCCCCCCCCTTGGACGTGATGTTAAAATATCCCATTTGATAAGGCTCAGCCAGAGCATCCGTGTCACCGCGGCCACCAGCGCGCCCTTAACTCAGCCTGAGCAGAGTTGTATGGAAGATTAAAGCCCTGAAAGGCTTTCCAAAATTAAAGGGATAATAAGCAGGAGGTTAAACCCCGTATTTAGGATTTGTGGAATAATGCCTTACAAAGCCTATTATCCACAGAAACATTTGGGGAATTGAAAATGCCTTTTTAGTTAAATTTTAACGTTCCCTCTCCTGGTTATGGCCAGGAGCCAACAACCTGAAGTCACCAACAGAACCGGCTCCCCTCCAAGGACACGGGCAGTGCTGGGAGGGCTCAGAATTCCTCTTCCAAAAAGCCTGATCTAAACCAGGATGTATCTAATATAGGTGTCACCAGTACCTGCACCGAGCACCTGGCTTAAACGTGAGCACGCAGGGGATGAGCTGGGAAAGGAGGACTACAGCTTGGAAGAAGGAACGCCCCTGAGCAGTGACCGCATGGGGCGGCTCTAAGGAGACCCCAGAAACCCCTCAGTGTCAGGAGCACATTTAAGCACACACATGGATCATCGCTGCAGGAACTCGCTCCAGCATCTGCTCTTGATGCATATGCTCGGGCCTAACTGAAGGCTGAGGTTTAAGCACAGGCTCAAACGTCTCCCTGAATCGCTGATGAAGCTCAGCTCCCATCCAACATCTCTGGAGGGCTTTCCACTTGCCAATACCTGATGAGTTAAGGCAGACACCTTTGCAGTTAATTCACTGATAAACTTGCCTGAGAAAGCCACGGGCAGGTGTCAGATACAGCCCTGATTTAGTTTCCCATTTCTGTACTAAATCCATCACTGTGTGCTCTGGTTTGCTCTGCACTTGTGCACTGCTCTGCTGCTTCCTTCCCTTCCTTTCCTCCACAGCAATTTCCCAGGCAGTTACCTCATGATCCCAATGGGAAAGATCCACAGCTGGAGGGGCCGCAGCCCCCGGAGCCATCCCTGAATCCTCTGGAGCAATGGGCACATGCAGCACCAGGCTAAGTTCAGTGACAGCGTTGTTCTGTACTGCCAGAGCTCAGTTGCTCCCTGCTTTGATTTATCAAGTTATTAGAGCCATGTCCCCTCAGCCAGGGCAGCACTTGCTCCCAAGGCTCTGCCCCTGCCCTCTAATGGCTTCAAGTTCATAGCAAAGTGCATTTAGAGCAAATTAGCACGCCTGGGGCTGGTGAAAAGGTGATCAGTAATGGAAACCTGAGCTCCTTCCCCTCTGTCAAGCCCATCTGAGGTTTGCCTCAGAATAAATTGGCATCTTTGCTGCAGAGGGCTGTGTCTAAACGTCTGTGTGAGAAAAGACCAATTGCTGACATTTGCTACTGTTTTCCCTTCCTTTGACATTTCATTAAGGAGAAAGTAAAACCAGCAACTACAAATGTGCTCTCATTGACATTTGTTTGCCATAATGCGAGCTGCCCTGGCTAAGTGAGTAGCTGTGAGGGCGATGTTCCCTGTCTCCAGGATGACAAAAGTCCCCTCTGCTCCCACGGCTGTGCAGGAAAGGCTGAGCTGCTCCCTGCTAGCAGGAATCACCTCAGCTCACCCGCTGCCATGAGGCTGAGCTGTAACCCAGGCCTCAGATCGTCAGCAAACTTCTAATTTATGGGCACGTTTAGGACTTGAGTCACCACAGTCATTAACACTTTGTTAATGAGTCAATCAACATGCTATGAAGAAAGGGCATTATGATTATGCCCAGTGTCAAATAGAGCAGAATCAGGATCTCAGTGCTGGGCCACGACCCGCTGTTGGCCGCAGTGCATGTCACGGCGTCAGTGTTGGTCACAGCAGTCGTGGTGTCACCCATGCAAAGGGCTCTCCAGAGGCTGTGGATGGCACCAGCTGCAGCAGCACCACACTCGCCTTCCGTGCCAGATGCCCCGGATCAGTGCTGGCTGGGAAGCAGCTCCAGGCTGGAAGTGGGAAGCACAGTCTGAGATGAGACACTCATGTGAACAGCAGCCGGATGGGTGCTGTTGAGCACAGCGTGGGCTCTGCTTCCATCCTGAAGCTTTTGCCAGCAAAAAAGTAAGGTGTTTGAGCATCCTTAAGGACCCTGGAGCTGCAGCCAGGCCAGAATGGAGAGCCCACCCCTCTTGGAGCCAGGGATATGGGATCTCCTCTGGGGGTCTGGCTCATGCTGCTCCTCACCCTGCTCAGTGCAAACACAGCAGGCAGGGCCCCTGCTGCTCTCAGCTCCCTCACAGCCCCCACAGTGCAGACAGCAGCATGTGGGCTCACCCCACTGATGCCAAATTAAAACACCAATTACCGTGCCCACTGCTGGCACCATCCTCACATGCTGTCCCAAACACCATGGCCTCAATTTCCCATTCTTTGCCATGCTTTTGTATCTTTCTCTGGAGCTATTCTCACTTCTCCATAGCCTTGCCTCGGTCACCAATAAAATCAGGCTGAAGTGCCCCTGCTGATGGAAAACAGGCCCAGGGCAATGAGTGGCTGCAACCTAATTGCAATCAAGGCCTGTCCGCCTTGTCAATGTGCCTGACCAGCACTGCAGGGACATGAGAGCTGCCTTTGAGAAGCTGCAGAGATGAGGCTGGAGTGTGGCTCCAGCACAGGCACCACCAGCGCAGCATCTTGCTTCCAGGGATGCTCAGTGCAGGCGCTGCAGAGGGTGGCTCCTGCTCCCACGTGGATGTGTTTATGTGTTGTAAAGAGTTGACTACGATGAGCTGAAAACAGTAATGAATTGGTGTCTGAGGAACGGTTTAAGCCCCTGCACAAACATTCCCCCAACCCTCTAAGATTGCACTGGGTCCAGCATCCTCTGCTTTCAGAGGCAAATCTTTCCCTTGGAAATCGCCTCATTGCTGAGATGAGGATTTCTTAGGAAAGATCTCGGAAAATCCATCCCTTAATTTGTGTGTATTTCCTTTGAAAAAGATTTCATTCTCTTCCCATCTCCTAAAGCAAGCTCCAGGCAGATCCTCCATCCCCCTCACTCATGCGCTTTGCTGCTGTGGCAGCCCAGAGCAACATTTCTCTGTCACGTTACAGAGCAGACATGGATAAGGGAATTTATAACACAGATGCCAAGGGAGTTAATTTGAACTGTGTGAAAAGCCACGACCGCCTCATGTAGTGTTCCCACTCAGCTCAATTTAGTGTGTTCTTAATTATATCCATTCCTCAATTTTTCCTTAAGAAAACTCTGGGTTGCCTTTTGTCTCTGCCCAGCAGAGCTCTCCCTGTCCTCTCTCCCGTTATGTTCCTGCATTTAAGAGGCTATTTCTTTCTCTCCAAGCTTTTCTCACAGGGCAGTTTCAGTACCACCAGCACTGCATCACCAGTGTCAAATTGTGCTGTTGCTGGTGTTGCTTTACATCCAGGTTGTATCAGAGCATCAGATTTAAGGTGCAGACAGGAACCAAACCACTGAGGTTGTGTCAGTGTAAGACAACAGCTGGGCAGTGCCTTGCTGCTCTGGTTGGGAAGAATTTGAAGCTAATAATAACATCTCTCTCCATCTTGTTTAATCCTTATAATCTCCTTACTGCCCAGTCCAGACCCATGTTTTCTTTGTGTGCTGAGATCATTCCTTGCAGCCAGGACACCTCTGTGTGCACATTGCCTTTGGTGAGGGATGCCCAACCACCCAGACAAAGCCTTCCTTAGGGATTTCCTTTCCCAACAAAACATCCTCCGTGCCTCCCATGCAGAAGGCGCAGGCAGAGCTGGCAGAGCAGAAGATGCCAGCAAGTTAAAAAAGAAACAAGCATTTCATGCTGGGGGCATGCGGAGAACAGGGGTCCCATTTTCTGCTCTGGATGTGCTTTGCAGCTTTTGGAGTGGCCAGTTCTTGCAAGGCTCCTTGTTTCACATGCAGCTCCAAGGGTTATGTTATCACATCACAAGTTTTTCACTAAAACATGAGGTTTCTGGATTTTTGTGGTTGAAAATATTAAGAAATTCAAATATCCAGAGAGCAAGCAGAAAAATGTGACTTTTGATGTTAATCTTTAGGCCTGGGGGAGGAGCTGACCCCGGGGCTTGAGCTTTTAATAGTAATACTGGAATCTGTCACGTGTTGATGAGCTTGGCTGTGCCAGGGCTGGGTGCTCAGCTCTGAGTGACTGCAAAGGGAAGGGCCGGCGCTGAACGCTCGGAAAAGCCACTGAATCCTTGCTGGAAAAGTCCTGGCCTTTCCTGGCTTCTCTTTCCCTTCTGCTGCAAAGCAAAACAGCTTTCTCATGCTGAAAGTTCGAGATCCCTGTGTGAGAGTGGCAGTGATACTGAGCCTGATGCTCTCCTCTCTCCCCTCCAAGCAAAGCCACCCCTCAGGATCTGCAGCGCAAGCATCCTGGAGCAGCAGCTTGAACAAAGAGGCTCTTCCACCTGGGAGACAAAGGGATGGTACCCAAGCACTGAAAGGTGGAGCGGATAAATCTGACTCAGAACAGGTCGGGGGTTTTGTGGTGTTCTGTGTTTCAAGGATAAGGACAATTGGAGTAATTTATCAAGAATTGGGTTGCATGCTCCAGCAGTGGGAAAACTTCAGCTAAGCCTTGCTGAAAGGGAGACTTAACTCCTGTAGCTCCTACTAGTCTGGAATCTAGAGTGGCAATCCCAGCCTCCCCCTCTGACCTTTCAGTCACTCAGCTGGCTGCATAGTGGGTTTCAGGTTGTTTCATGCCAGGAGCATCTGAGAAATCAGTTTGCTCTGAATCCAGCTTCCTTTTCCCGTGGCTGTTGGTCTCCTGATGGCAGAGCTACACATCCACCCATGCCCCTCAACAGTTCCTCTGGTCCCCGCATCACCTTCATATCCTGTGCCTCAGGTAGCACTGACTCATGCTCCAACTCAGTGCTGAATGTCATTCTGCTCATTTGCACTGCATCAATTACTTTTCTTTGGAAATCTATCTGCTGAACCCTGCTAGGAGGTCTAACAAACCAGAATGTGGGTATCGATAATTCCATGTTAATAACTTGAAAGATAACTGTCCTTGAGCAAAGGCAAAAGATAAAAGAATAGCCATCTCCCCAGGGCAGGGATTAGCACCTTTCTCATGAGCATCTCTGGCACAGAGGAGTGGTCCCTGTTCTGCCTCTGCCATCACAAAAATGATGCATTTGGACTCAGCCCTCTTTTCAGCACTGAGACCAACAGAAGCCAACTCCAAAGGGAGCCACATTGGTCCCTGCTGCTGCTTTTAGCTCTGCCTCCACAGCATGACAGCAGCCACCCTGCACCAGTCTTGTGATGGGGCTGAGCCCGGCTCCCTACAAGCCTGGGACAGGTCTTGGAGACCCAAGCCCAGCTCCCTGGGAGGTCCCTTCCTCTGCTCCCCTGTGGGGAAAGGAGGAGCTGCCACACTGAGCTCCATGGGGCAGCGAGTTAAGCCCTGCTGCTATTTACAGTGCTGTTTCCAGGGCAGATAATAACAGGATCATGCAACAAGTGCGTGACCACCCCAACAGGGGTTTGATGTGCAGCTTTGAGTCTGGTGAGTGCCAGATGCTGGCTCTTCACATTATGGCATGCTCAGACTGGCTGACTTGGATGTTTGGGGATGCAGAGCATGTGAGAACAGGGATGGACTAACGTGCCCCCTGTGACCTCCCCAGCCCTGTCCCTGCTGCCCAGCATACCCGCTCCTTCTGCTGCCTCTCTTCTGGGAAGCCCTTCTGGCAGCCTCAGTCCAATTGCATGGCTCCTGACCAGCGAAAGCAGATTATTCCTGGTGCACTGTATGCAAAGCTGTCTGTTTACAAAATCCATCATTTCCCGTTACAAGCTCCAGCTCTCCCTTCCCACCCCTTCGCTCCCCCCAGTTGCAGCTTTTCCACCACTTCTGAGCAGGAAAATGGAAGAACAAAGAGCAGTTACCTGGAAAGCAAAAAGGAAAAGTGGAAGACGAGGCGAGGCAGGGATATGTCAGCCCCATAGCAACAAGAGGTTTCTATTAATCATGTTAGAGTTGGGGTGCACTGTAATGTGGGAGATGCACTCAGCAGGGTGCTGGTGATGAGTCCTCAGCTGCGTGCCCAGCTAAGAGGCTCCATTTGAGAGCAGTGGGGTGGGAGCTGTGTCCTGGCTGTCCCTCTCGGGCCAGCAGCCCTGGGGTGCAGGTTGCCGCACTGACCCTGGGCATGGGATGCAGGGCTGGCTGGCTTCCCGTGCAGGAGAAGGGAGCTCCTGCGCTGGTGCTGCATGGAAACCGAAGCAGACCCCACTGAGCAGGGGATGGTGTCCTCTGGACATTGAGCAACTCTTTCTCCTGCAGTCAGCAGGAAAGCCCGGTGCCTGCTCCTGAGCTAACCCTTGCTGGGTGACTGGAAGTGCAGAGCCAGGTAGCACAGTCCATGTAGAACAGGAAGGGCTTTGAAACACAGGGATCTGGGTGTTCAAATTATAACGAGGAAAGAAATGCAGCAGCCAAGAAGCTTGCAGGGGCTCTGGCCAGGGATGGATGTGTGGGGGATGCAGCATTCACAGAGCAGCAGAGCACGGTGGACCAGGGCAGTGCGGCTGTGCTGGCACATTAACCCCCGTCTGCGCAGGTTTGCGGTGATGCTGCCTGCACCGCTGCTGCTCTGCAGCAGAGCAGGGGCTGTGCAGAGCCAGGCTGGGTGCCACAGGCCCCGTGGGACCCTGCAAGCCCCGGCTATGGGAGGGCTTCTTCAAGTTCCCAGCAACCAGCAGCGAGGAAGGGGCTGCCGGAGCCAGCTCCGAATGTGAGCATCGGGTCAGTGGCCAGCACACAAGTGGGTCCTTGGAGCTATGCCTCTGCATCAGCAGTGACTGAATCCCCCTCCTCAGAGGTTCCTCGGGACACCCACTTGTGTAGACATGAGCTCTGAAGGGACTTGTGCTGGCCTGCCAGCCGCTGCATAGAGCGCATCTCCTGCATCGCATCTCTTGCTCTAACCCTTGGGTGGTTCCTATGTGCTTCCCATGGATCCATCCCTCCGTCAGCATGTGAATCTGCTGGGAAGTCAGCCTAATCCTCAAAGAACAGCCCATCTTTACCGAAGAGCTTTGCTGAGTGCAAAGAAGCCGTCCCTGAGCCATCGCTGCAGCCGGGTGCTTCAGTCTCTCCAGCCTGTGATGTGGGCTCTTCTCCACACCCTGCAGTCCTGTGTTGTGTGAACAGCAACAGGAGCTCCCTGAGGAATTTTGGAGCTTCCCAGAGTGAAGGGAGAGGAGAATGGAAGCGTTGCTGCTAAACAGTCTCAGGAAAAGGAGGTCAAAGCACCTGCAAAGGAGACAACGCATGGCTTTGCTTCCTCACCCCTGCAGAATGCTGTGTAAGAACTGATTTCTTTATTTGGAAATACTACTGTACAATGGGTCCCAGTGGTGTTCTGAAAGCTCGTGGCTTGGCTACGAGCAGGAGCATCAACAGAGATTGCTGGGATTCCCAGATGGATGGAAAATGTGTTTATTTCTGCCAAGGCATTTTCTACGTGCTCCCTGCATTAATCTTGTGGAAAGCGGGCAGCAGACAAGAGGCGAGCTCAATGGGGCCTGGCAGATCCACAGCGTGTTCCTTCCTGCTCCAGCCCCGCTGCTCTGCTGCGCTGCTTTTCATCTGCAAATCCTCTGATGCTGCTGCCAAAAGGGAAACCCCAAACCCATGGCTGAGCGGGCGAGATGCAGGCACGGAGAAGAGGGGTTGTGTTGGACCGCAGCGAGCAGCAGCGCTGGGCTCCGAGCTTTGCCCCTGCTGCACCAGGGCCTCGAGCGTGTGTCTGTGCTGAGGAGGAGCAGAGCTGTGCTGCAGAGGAGCAGAGGTGCTCACCCCCCAGCCCTGGCAAGTGCAGAGGGGTCAGTGCTGAAATCAGGAGCAGGGCACAGAGCACAGTCCTGCAGGAATGGGACTGAACAGAGGAGGATGGGGCAGCTCTTAAGAGGCACCAGCAGTGAGCAAGAGCTCATTCAAGCCCTTTTTACCCAGCTGTGGATTTAGTGTCTGTTTCTAGCTGCCTGGGCAGGACAACACCTGCACTCCTGCTGCCACTTGAAGCCTCTGGAAACATCCTCCTCAGTTGCTTTGGAGATTTAGCACAGCTTGAAGGAAGAGGGAGTCTGCATGTCAGTGATGGGGTAGGGAGCAAGCAGCAGCCTTTGGCACAGGTTTCTGGCTGCCTGCAGTGCTGCAGGCATGCTGCAGAAGGGATACAGAGACATAGAGGTTGCCCCGAAAGGCTCCCAGTCTAATCCCTAGCTGTTGTAATGACTAATGAATGATGGAGTGATGAAGAAGAGAAGTTAAAAAGATGCTGAAAAACCAAAGGGTACAGCAGCAACACCACTGACTTGCTCAACTCTAATGCAAGCTCCTTCTGACAGTTCAATTATAATGTGATTCTAATTAGCTGATAGTATTGAATGCCAAGGCAGAAGGGCACTACAAGAAAGGGATGCTGAGAGGCAAAGGTGGCAGCAATAGCACTTCTTGCCAGGCAGATGTCAAACTGCATCAAGGGAGCACTGAAAAGGAGCCAAGATCTGGGGTGGAACGTGGCAGCGAACAGTAACGTCAGATGACAGCTCGGAATGGAGATGATAATGAATGTGGTAGTTGTCCAAAACAGAGGCTGATCCCGCACAGACAGGAGGCAGTCAACCAGGGCTGGTGAGGTTCTGCCCCACTGCTGTCAGCAGCTGGGCCCCTGCACTTCCCAAATCTGGTGCTCCCCACTGAGCACAGCCACCACACAGTGGTCAGGGACCAAACCCAGGCCTCGGACATGCCAGGAAAGAGCAGAGGGGCTTGTTCTTAATCAGGTGAACACCACTGAATAGTTAAAGTCACTCCATTGTGCCTCAAGTCCTATTGCTCACTGCAACATACATAACAGTCCTTCATTGAAAGCAGGGTCACCAGCACACTCATTTTCACTAATTCCATATTTAAAGCACGGCTTCTCAATCAAAGAGATGCTATTACTCACAAAGCAGCTTAAATTGTCCCTTAGATTTAGATACAGCCTGTTGCATAAAACATCTTTTTATCAATTTCACTTAGGGCTGACAAGCCTCCCTCGCACATCCTTTTAATAACATCAGTGCACTTCACAGAGCCCTTAAGGTCATTCCTTTGGGAAGCAAATACCCTTAAGGGCACCTTTTGTCAGTGTTCATTCTCTCCAGTTGCTGAAGAGGGACTGTGCTGAAGCCTGGGCTCCTATTGCATCCTGTGTATTTTGGGAACAGCTCTGTGCAGTTTCCAGGAGGTGGGTGGAGAGTGCCAGGCTGGAAGAAACATCATCTGCTGCGCAGGGCCGGGGGGGATATTGCACTTCTCCTCCAGCCCACCACAGCCTCAGTAAGTGAATCTGTGTTTGGTCTGTGTCTGGTGTGAGCAAGCAGCAATTTAGAGCATGGTGGTGGTGAGGATGGGCCCTCCTCCCCAAGGCTGCTCTCAGCACCCTAAACCTGACACAGGAACCAACTGCTACAGCGCCAGGTGCCCATTTTTGGCAAAGGAGCATCAAATCTCACTATCACTGTGGGCTCTGCTAGTGCCATGTAACACAATGGATATCACATCATGTGCTCCGTCACAGAGAAAGAGACAGGAAGGTTTGAGTTAAGTTGGGGAGTCATTTGGGAATCCTGTGTGTAGCACTTCAGTACTTCAGGCATAAATAAGAGCAATTGTATGAAACTTTATAGGGAGAAAAGGACGGAAGCAGCGTTACCTCATGGCTCACGGCTGCTCTGGCATTTGGGAAACTTTGATTTATTCTGGCTTCTGCAGATGAGTTCAATTGGCCAAAATGTTGCTCCGCTGTGTTTTAGGTTCTCCATCTGCCAAATGAAGAGAAAAAGACAAATGAACTGATGAAGAACGCTGCATAAGAGAAAGCTCACGTGGCTAATTATCAATGGCAAGAGTTCAAGGGCACTCTCAGGCCATGGCGCTCTGCTCGCTGGAGGCTGGAGCAAGCCCCGGACCTGGAGCTGCAGCAGCTCGGTGTGGAGCTGGCTTCCCCTGCACATCACCCAGCCCAGCCTGGCTCTGTGAGCAGCTTGATTACAGCAGCACGGGCACTGCCAGCAGCAAAGCCATTGACTGCTCGGGCTGTTGGAAGCTGCTCGCTGCTGGTGCTGCGCACATGCGTGGCATCCATGCGTGGAGTTGGACCCCTCAGCAGCTGCTGCACAAACAGGTTGGAGATGGAAGGGATGGGAAGCGCAGGAACAGGTTTTTAAACTCAAATGGAAGAGACTTTTTTAAAACACACACACAAAAAAACCCCAAACCTCATTGTTTCAAAAAAATCCACCAAAAATGTAAGTGGTAAATCTGCATTGCTCTTCAGTTAAATGGCTCCTGGCTTCTTGTTAGCTGCTAGAAGTTGGTTTATCAGAAGAGCTGTGCATCTGTAGAACAATCGCTTTCATATTAATGCCCACAGGCTCACTGCCAGGGAGTTGTGCTCTCCATCAATTTTTCACCATCTGTGCTCCTTTGATGCTTTGGGTGTTATTTCCCTCCCTTTCCTGAGCTTCAGGCTGACATTTGCTCTCTGGGATAGCAGGTTGCCATCTCCATCATTCTGGGAGAAGGGAGTTTACCCCAGAGTCTCCAAGCCCAATGCCAAAGCATTAAAATGGCTTGTGAAGGGGTGCTGGGAGCCTTTAAGTCTCACTGCAGTTGATGGAACGTGAGAATGATGCTTTACACATCTGCTGGATGAGGCCACATGAAACCATCACTGCCTTCCTTATACTCTGCTGATGCCTGCGAGGAGCCCTGGGTAAGCTCCAACTGAACAGCACTAACCTGGGCATTGGATATGGGAGAGAAGCAGAAATGAAGTGTAAATGGATGCTGGGGTGGGAAGCTGAGGAGAGGAAGGTCTGAGAGAAGGGTGACAGTCATGGGCTGGGCTGGTGTGTGGAGCTGGAGCCAAGCAGGCCTCAGGTGACTTCTCCAGAGCCCCATGGCTGATCCAGATATCAGAGATCCGGCTGTCATCTCTGTGCATCTTTGCTATCCATCCTGGTTTTTACATCAGCACCCCTGTTATCATTGCAGAGGTGCAGGATCAGCACAGCAGGAGCATCAAGCAGGCAGACTGGGGTCAGCAGCGGCTACAGTGACGAGGTGGGCTGAGGGCTGCTTTTAATAACGGCAGATGCTATTCCTGATGGTGATGATTAAGCAGTTACCATAAGATACAGAGGGAATTAAAATGAATCTAAGGAGAGCACTTGTTTTTTATCCCTGCCTGCCTGCTGCGCGCTGGCTTGGCTCTGGCTCCTGCTATTACTGCAGGGAGGTATCACTGCCCGTCAGCAAATAACCGGCACCCCCAAACACTTGATTGAACAGCTGGAATACCGCAGTCTTCCTGCTGCACGTGGTCATCCCAGGTCACTGAAACACATAGCAAGGTTTTATGTTTTGATTTTGGTGTTGGCCTAGAGTAAAACCTCCTCACCTCAAAAGCAAACACCACGAAACGAAGGCTGAGCTAAGTTATGCCACTGGTTACTTGGTTAAAATCCATCTTTTCCCAGGAACTCTCCTTGAGCATGTATGACGTTTCCAAACACACAGTGGGTTGTAATGCTCCTTTTTAAGCCAAGACAGATTGTAAGGCCAGTCATGAACGGTGGAGCGGCCCCTCTGAGGGTTTGGGTGAAAACACAGGGACACAATCCCATTTGTGCAAACGTGCCCACGGCAGGGGCTGGAACTGGATCTGAAGGTCCTTTCAACCCCAACTATTCTCTGATTCTATGCGTGAAAGCCAGACCCGAGCTCCCCAACCATGATTCTTCCCTTCCTGGATGAGTTTTGCTGCCATCAGCGTCCATGAGGATCCTCCAAGGCAGCAGAAATCCTTGCACTGGAAAGTTTCAGAAAGCAGAGACTTTGGCTCTAAGGAACCTATGAGATTCTAATGGGTTTTCTTTCCCCACCAACTTTAAATCTATTTCTACTCACAGCCAGGGCACTCAGAAATAGCCCAAAAGGCCCTTGTCTTTGTAGGCAGCTGCCAGCCGAGGTTTTTAGGCATGAATGGTACTACACCAAAGACAGCCCTAAAAAGGAGGCAGTGGCCAAAGAATCAAGAAACCAGGGAGCTGAAGTGAGTGAGACACTGATGGTGGGATCAAAACAAGCACAGCTCTGAGGCAGAAACAGTTTCTTAGAGACCAAGCACAACCAGAACAGGGCAAATGCTGCTGTTAACACCCATGTGTGCAGGACACTGGCTCGTGGTGGTGCATTTCAGTGGCTCAGTGAATCCATCAGCGCTCGTGGTGCTGCAGGAGCTGCCTGAGCTCGCAGCAAGGAGCAAGCTGTCACTTGGTCAGGGTGGCTCGGCTGGCAGATGGCACCACAGCACCAGCTAAACACCACTCCATGCTTGTAGCCTGCAGATGGGACAGATGGGACAAGACCTGGCTACAGCTGATTATTCCTTTGGATTTGCTGGTGTGGCTGCATGCACTGAACCCACAAGTTCCTGCAAGGAGGGAGGCAATGAAAGGTTCATTAAAACAAAGTGGGTTGAGAGGTCACCTTTTTGCTTCATCTGGATAACTGAAGGGGGTAGGAAGAACCCAGCTTCCAGGCATTTCCTAGTGTGGTTTCTTCCGTGGCTCTCCAATAATTTGATGTCTGCATTCATTATTTCAGCATTATCAATTCTCGACATCACTGCTCACCTTTTTCCCTCTCTCAAATGAGATCTCAATTTATTCCATGCAAATCCTCAGAGGCACTTCCCTGTCATATTCCAACCCTCTTTAATGTTTAACTCTTCTCCCGGTACACCCCAACCCTCCCAAGGAGCAGGGGTCACAAGATGAGCTGTCTTCTGGATCCCCAGCCTATTCCCTGATCTTCCCTTTGCCTCCTGGGTTAGCTCCTCTGCCTGCAGCCCCTGCGCCCTCTCCCTATGGCTTATGCATGAAGTCAATCTCAGCTGTAATAAGGGGAGCCCAGTTTTGCACAGCCGATGGACACAGCCCCATCTCCCCTCCGCTGGAATATTTTGCCACCGTCTGTTTTGGAAGAGAAGGGAAACGGTGTTTGGAGCATTGAAAGCATCTTAAAAACCGAGGTGACATTGTCGCTGCTGGTGCTTCCATGGCAACCTGCATTTATTTCTCAGAGCTGTTTCATAATAATTAATCCACCACTTCCATCCACGTGGCCCATGCTCAGAGTGCCCAGCGCAGCCCCGCTGGGGCTCTGCGGGCTCCCATCAAATATTTATGCCAAAGAATTTCCCCGGTGAGTTGTGGCCACTGGGACAAAGCCATGACCTGCAGACACCCTCGGCCAGCCCAGCCAGAGCATGGCTGCTGACAGTGGCTGGGCAGAGCCTGCAGTGACATCCCCACCGCAGGGTGACAGAACAGCCCCAGGAGCATCAATCCCGTGGATCACACCAGGATGGAGCATGGGTTTGCTCCGCAGGCACAGCAAGGAATCCAGGGCTCCTCATGCACTGATGTGTGCAGATGTGGCCAAAAGAGAGGGGATTTGGGGAACTGCACCAGCAAAAGCTTTAGGCACGGAGGCTAAAGCCTATCTCGCTTTGCCTCCCTGCTGCAGGCTCTGGATATGGGAGGGTGCAGGGGAGAAATGGAACAGAGATGTGGTCTCATCCCATAGCAGTAATAAAGAATAAGCTGCAGATGGGCTGCAATCCTGCCTGACCCCACATGTGGAGAAGCAGGCTCTCAGCTGCCACAACCTGGACAGGGGTTGCCAAAGAGAATCTGGGTGCTGCCAGCTAGGGAGGATTTGGTGGGTGCTACCTACAGACTCAGCTCCAGCAAGAAGCCAAGGGGGGTTCCTGCTCCAGCAACCCCAGTCTTTCAGAGGATACCCAAACCCCAGTGGCTGGACCCAACAGAGCTGTCGAAGATCCAATGGCACTTTCACAGGAGGAGGAGGGCGAGCCCCACATCCTGGCTGGACTCCAATGTAGATAACAACGTTCTGCCAACCATAATTCCTCCCGCAGCTTCAACTACGTACAGGATTTGGAGGCTTTTCTGCTTTGTGAAGAAATCAGCCATCTTCATCAGCTCTGGAAGGCGCTCACGTATGAGATATCGGTCCCTCTCTGTCAATTGCTGTCCGCATCCTTCCAGAAATAAGAGGCTGTGCCCCAGACAGCTTACAAATGCTGACCTACTTCACTGCTGAACTACCCGCATCCTGCACCAGGCGCTGTAAAGCTCGACGCGTGTCAGACAGTTCCTCCAGAGCCTGGCATAGCAGATGTGCAAGGCAGGAACTCTGCTCTCCCTTGTTGACCTTTCTTCTGCTGAGTGAAATGCTCGAATGGGGGATATTAAGTGATCAAGCATAAATTAGGGGAGCAAAAGGGAGAGACCTCTCGCTGGAGCTGTGCCTTGACATCATTTGAACAGGCTTGATAAGCTGAATTGAAGGCTCTGGCAGAGCACAGCCGGGCTGCTTCACCCCACACTCGTGTAGTCACAGCTACGAGCAGACACTGCCCCAGCTCGCGGAGTCACAGCCATTCACTGCCCGGCAGTGCTGGTGCAACGGAAACATTCCCATGTCCCTGTGAATTACAGTGAAAAGAGGGCTGATGAGTCTCAATTGGCTGCGTGCACAAAGCCCCTGAAGTCGCAGACAGTGTGTGTTTGTTTTCTTGCTACTGTGGCTCCTCTTGTCAGAATCTGTTAGGAGATGTGATGGCAGCGAGCGCAGCCCAGGTCCTGCTCAATCCCCCGTCACTGGCTAAGTTGAAGCTGCAAAGCACGGGGCCAAAAACCCAGCAGACAGAAGCTTTGAGCCTGCCTGTGAACATCTAAGAGGTTAATGAAGAGATTGCCAAAGTTGCAGCAATTGCATGGACAGTCCATGAAGTGCGAGGGCTTCCGCACCCCAAAAGGTCAGAATCGTTTCAGTTCTCTCCCGCCTGATGATCTCCCGCCCTCCTTTATCGGCTGACAGTGTCACAGGAGACATCTCAAAGCCTTCATCCTCTTCCTCATGGGGAACAGTGCTTTCCTAGCAGGCGCTTCCAAAGCCTTTGTCAGTTCTGAAAGTTAAAGCAGCAGCTTCGTGTCAGCACCCGCTCTTTCCAGCTCTGCTTTTACGGTCTGCCTTGCTTACCATAAAGGAGGTTGTGTCCTTTATTGACTTGAGGCTAAGCTGCACCAAGGAGCATTGGGGCTGCTCCCCTCCTGTTTGTTTGAGACAGCTCACCTCTGCCAGAGACTCCTCTGTTGCTATTCCCCCTCTTACTGCTTCCTTTTGCAAAACACACGCCAGTTCCATCGCTCTGATGAAGCAACGAGGAGCATCTGCAGGGACTTGCAACATTAATGCCTAAAGCCCAGCAGCTACAGGCAGGGCTTCACTCAGAGGGGTTTGTTTGGTTTGAAGCTGTAAAGTTAAACATCCGTTCTAACAACTGCAGGCCTCGGCAGCACCGTGACAACGCCCTTCCTCCGAGGGGTTCTCTCAAGGTTGTACGTTATCATCACCATTGAAATAGGAAAAGCAGTTCAAAGCACAGAGAGGTTTACCCAAACCCACAAACACAGCGAGGGGCATGGTTGGAAAAACGGAGGTCTCCTCCCAGGCTCCGCACTGCCAGGAAATCCAAACCCAGGTTAAGCCAGGCTCTTGATATCCTTTCCAGTTAACTCCCAGTAGAGGAAACCAGTCAAAGCGCAGGACTCGGTCCTGCAGCAGTGGCGGGCTGTGGCTGTCCGGCAGTTAACCTGCCCTGCAAGATCAGAAAGGCTCAGCAGCATGACTTAGACCTAGAATTAATAGAGAAACCCATTCTTGAGCTGGAGCAATGGGGAGCTCATCTCTGTTGGGGAAGATGCCTGCTGGTGCCATTCAGTTCAATAACCCCTGAGGAGTGCACGCAGAGGTTTGGGGCTGACACCTCTGCCCCAGCAACGTGGTAGGCTGAGGTTGCACAGCACAGAGGATTGCTGGACGCTTCCATTGCACACCATTGCAGCAAAGACTATGGGTGTGAAACCATAGCACCCACTTATTTCCTCTGCACGTCTGCCACGTGTTGGCTGAGCTCTCAGTGCAAGACAGGAGCAGCCACCCTCAGCCTGAGGCTCCCTTGCAGGTAGGGCTGCAGTGGGATGCCCTCATTTTGGGAGGCACAGTAATGGGTGTAATTGCTCCCACGTCATTAACAAGGGTGATCCTTTGGGTGGCAGCTGCCCTGCTTCCAAGCCCATTGTTTAGGATGGTGAGGCAGAGTGTAGTGGAGAGCACCAGTGCCTATTATGAAGAGAATTGTGCTTTGTAGCTGTGCTTTCACCTGCTATTACAGAGACAGATTTCCTACTCAGGCTTGCAGATGACCTTCTCCAATCAAACATTAACTTTGCACTAAACAATCATTAGGGAGCTTTTGCAAGCTTTAATAATTAACACCTTTATTAATCCACTGATTCCACTTCAAGCAACAGGTCTCTCCAGAATTAATTCTGTTGCCATTTAGAGGAGAAAGAAATTAATATGATTTCAAGGCCGAGAAGGAAGAAAGGATTTAGGTTCCCCTGCACTTCCTAAAGGTACTGGACCTGCTCCTCGAACTGTAATTATGCAACTTATTAACTGAACTGCCAAACATAAGGCTAAGTGATTTGCAAAGCCTGGGCTTTGAGAAATAGTAGGGCAGCCACACAAGCCCAAAACCCAATCAAGAAAGACCACAAACTTTCAATAGGTTGAAACCCCATCAGCTGCTCACTGGCTGCAAAAAGCAAAAGAGATGAAGACAGAGGTCCAGGTAAGCAAATGAACTCATTTAGACTGAGGGACCTGCTTCTCCAAAGAGCCAAGCAGTGAGTGGGGGGAGATGTACATCTTTGGAGCTGTACTGCATAGAGTTATTCCTGCCCAGAGAGTTAGAGTTATTCTGAGCCCAGCTCAGGAGGAATAACTTGACCTGCCAAGCAAAATACCTCAGCTCAGGGGTTGCTTTGGCTCTTGGGACCACGCAGTGGGCTGAGAGCCCCAGGAACTTTAGAGGTCACAAAAAAGCAAGAGGGACACCAATGCTGTGCCAGTGCTCAGCTGCCAGTGAGCACCTTGAATCCCTGTCCAACAGCTCTTTTACGTGCTAGCACAGACCAAATGAAGTTGCGGTTTCACAAGCTCACTAGAGGCAACCAGGGCAGGCAGACAAGCTGGGAAGAGCTCAGCAGTGTTTCTTACCCTCACTCTCTGCTTCCTTGGATCACCATCTATTTAAAAGCAGGGCAGGCACATGGCTGGCACAACTGAAATACAAAGAAATTGCATCGGAAACTCAGCTACAGGCAGGAGGGAGCCAGTGAGTGTTGGCTGATGTAAAACTGCCACTGAGCACGCTGTGGTAGGGAACAAGCACTGAGCAAACCCTCCTGTTCAATCCTCCTCAGGCCCCCGGTGTCTCTCCAGCTCAGTTTCTATGGGGCAAGAGGCTGCCTTACCAGTTCTCAACCGAAACCCCCTTTTGGCATCAAGTCACAGCAGCAGCGCTGAGAGCAGAACTTAGCCTTGCTCAGGGCTTTGCTGAGCTCTGTTTCAACCACCAGATAATGCTCCCCTTTGAGTGGTTCTGTACATGTGGAATAATTGATCAGGCTCCCTCTGCAGTGAGTAACTCTCGCCTTTGTGTTTGAACACTTGAGAAGCGTTTTGACTTTCTAAGTACTGCTGCCATTTAGAAACACAGCACGAAAATGACTGTTAGTGCATTACTTGGTGCCATAAGATGCAGTAAAACTCATGGTTTCAATTCCTCCAGCTTCTCCCCTGTCAGTGCCTTAAGTGGGGGTCCTGTTGGTCTCCATCCACCACCTTACGATATATCCCTCCTTTTTTCTTTAGCTATGGTAAATCAGTAACATATGTGAAAGAGAGACCAGAAGATACCAGACTCTTCTATTAAAAAAACACATGCATTTAAGTTTTCCTTTTATTGATACTAAATGTTTGCTGCTATGGGCAAGATAAGACATGGGAGGAAGCCAAGTATTTATTTGCCAGAGAAATCCCTACCTGAAAACTATTACATGCACCCTCTGCATTCCTGTGTGTCTGAGCTCAGTGAAGCCCTTTAAAGCAGCAATAAACACGGAGCAAGCTTTCAAATGTATCCCTGAGAAACCGGGAAACAAAAAGCCCATTTTACAGGTGGGTAAGCAGGTAGAGAGAAGAACCACAGGCAAGCTGCGGCTGCACAGGGAGACACCCGGTAAAGGCAGTCGAGCAGGTAACTACCATCACCATGGGCAGAACGCGGGTGGAATACTGCAGGTGTGCGCACGGTGTAACGTTTCCTGTATCTGCATCAAACTTCAACCAAGGATCAGTATCGCTGCGGTCTCCGCAACAGCAAAGCTTCTGGATATGGAGGATAAAGCGAAGCCTTCTTTCTCCCCTCTCTTTGAATCCCTGTATAGCCTCACAGGGAGAGAATGTGGGCAGATTGATTATTCTTTTAATAGCACACAAATCCATGTGCTCCTGCGCTCTCCGGGCTCCCAGATATGAACTCTTCCACACAACAGGAACCTATGGAATTACATCGCAAGTCCGGATGAAGACAAACGCCTTTCTCCCGGGGCGCCGGCGGCGGAGCGGAGCTGCCGGGGCGCGCTCAGCGGGGCCGGGCTCAGCGCAGGCGGCCTGCGCCCTCTCGTGGCTGTTGGGTGACAACGCAAAGGACTTTTCCTCCCAAGCTCTCCCCTTCGGAAAACCCCGAGCCCCCCCTTTGCTTTGGGTTTGGGCCCTTCAGCTCTCCAATGCTCTCGCTGGAAACCACACCACTGGGGTTCAGATCCAAATTTACTTAGGATTAGGGGGACTTGGATTTTCTCTTCTTCAAGCTAATCACGGCTAAAAGAATACTTCAACTTCTTCCTTCCCTATCAAAACAGTTCAATGTTTTAAAGCTTCATTCTCTCAGGATGGCTGTGATTCGGCTTCTTTATAGACGGGGGCTTTAATGTCCTCCAAAGAGCCCAGGGGCTTTGCAGACTGAAATGCATATTCCCATGGGTAACAGATGCACCTTATACAATCCCTTCAATTGGCTTTTTTGATAATGGGACTAAAAGCAGATGAAGCATTAATCTTCTTATGATAGAAATTGCTGGCAGTTATTTTTTATGGCAGGTAATTCAGAGTGAGGTCTAAGGAAAAAAGCCAATCAACCAAACACAAACCCTAGGCCTATTCAAAAACCCCAAAGAAATTACAAATAAGCAGGTGGGTTTCAGTGATAACACACCACAAAAGTCTACAAACAAACAGAGACTGCCAAAAACATCATCGAGAGACTGAATTGTTTAGTCAGTGTTAATGGAAGTTAGGATACAATGGCGAACATAAGAAGAAATAGATCAGATTAAGTGGGCAATTACAGAGATAAAGATTGTAAAATGCTAGTTCCTTCACACCTGCAATCATCCCTTGGGTTTAGCACCATCTTAAATTGGCTTTAAAATCCTTGTCATGCATTTTGCATAAGGAATGTTTCAATCAGACTTTGAATTTTCTTGAAAGCAAAGGGTAAGGAAATTCACCTGAAGCTGATGCACGGTTTATGACCAGGATTCCACGTTGTAATGTCAGGAAGGGAAATTGCTCAGCTGCTGCTTTGGGGTAAACAAGAAAAGGGTGTATCTCTGCACGAACCATGTACTGCTCTTGGAGCAGGGTGAAGGAGCAGGCTTCTCTCTCCCTAACTGCCACTGTTACGTTATTATGATCAAACCATTATTGTTCATACCACCTAAATCTTGGTGGGAAACAATTTCTTGTTCATTAGGTAAGACAGACCTCCATTGTAAGCAGTAAACCCCAGTATTTTCTGAACCTGACAAGATGCTCTAGAACAGCACTGTTACCACTCAGAAATCACAGTCTCATGAGCCGCTTGCATTTGAACTTGATTGATTCTTGCCCTTTTTTCTGTCTATTCTCCTTTATTAGAAAGATGCAAATGAGTGTGTATTATTTTAGCGCATCATAGAAGCTGATTCAATTAAGATACTGAGGCATCTCAGATTTACTTTGTATAGCCTGTTAGCATTAACTCACTGTTAATTAAGGTCTGGTTTTGACCTTGGTTTCCAAATGCCAAGAAAATGGCAATGTCCAGTAGTACGAAACACACCCTCCACCGTACTCCAACTCCGCTGAGTATTGAACAACCACTGAGCTTGTGATTCAAACTTGTGAGGTTTGTTCAAAACCCCAACCCAGCAGCACTGCTGCAGTGCGGTGGTGCTCAGTGCCCCCAGCACACAAACCTATCTGGAGCTCAGGTGCAGGCTTTGGCATAGGCTCTCATCCCACTCTCAGATGCTATCTTGGGAGCAGTCTTATTCTCAATAGCAGGCACGAGTTCTAAAGAAAACTTTTTAATAGAGCCTTTTCTGTCCAATGCTATTGGAAGGAGTCTCATTTTCATTTTGAAGTGCAAAAAAACCACCTCTTGCATACAAAAGCCACCACCAGCAACATATGTGAAGCAGCCAGCTCCTGGACACAATGGCAGGATCAGAACATGCCGAAGGCGTGTTTCTTTTGGTTTAAGAATCACTCTTGGAGCCAATTACTCCAGTGTGCAATTCCAGTGCGCTTCAGGCAATGCTGGGATAAGCAACCAACCTCCAAATGTGATTTAGCAAGTAAGAAAGGAAAAGAAAAACCAAACCATGAGTCCATCCTGGTTAAACAGTTCAGAGGAAGCAGCTGCATTCAGGCAGGCGGCAGCTCACCCACTGTCCTGCCCTGAAGCTGGTACTTGTGGCTTCATTTCCCACTGGCCAGAGGGACACCGAGGCCAAAGCAGCAATTCTGCACTTCCTGGAAGTCACACGATGAAGCAGGACTGAATTCAACACATGCACTTAGGCCCTTCCTTCCCCGTCACCATGAAATATGCTACTTAAGGGGAGCCAGTTCCCCTTGCACAGCTGATGGATTCCATAAATAAAGGAGCTTTTGGTTAACTATTAAAAATAAAATGACATACTGCTCTCTGCTCTACTTCAGACTCGAGTGAGAATAACCCCCACGGTACTCAAAACCATTGCATACCAGTCCCGTCTTTCCATTACCTTTTCCCCCTTAGGCTTACACTGGCTGGAGAAAGTTCTGGATGCTTCAGTCCTTCTTTGGCAGATCTCAAGTGTTTATTCTGCAGTGATATCTCAAAATCAACTGCAGAAACCCAGACTATCCTAACTGACCCTTCGGCACTCTTAAACTCCCCATAAATTAATCTTGCAAGTACCATTTATGATGAGTCATTAAGACATTTTCCATTCCAGACACTTAAATATTTTAAGCTCCAGAGGCTGGCTGGTATCAGAGTTGAGTGCTTAAACCATCTCCTTCCACTCACTCCAATTACCCTGCACAGCTGACTGGTGCCTGCAAATACCTTCCTCTTTCTAAAAGAACATTTCCATCTGAACTGAGGAGGCCACTAAAGCAGCAGCTTCTGCTGCACTGCAACGTGAGCTGTGAAAATGGCAAAGTTATCTATAATGTATTTTGATTATGAAATGATCTATGTGTATGTCAGACTGGTGATGGTGTGAGAAGAAAACAAGAATAGTGTCCTGAGGGAACTGAGGGCTTCTGGCAGTGCCTGCAGCAGGATCACAGAAGAGCTGGAGGATCTTGGTACCTGGGAAGTTCTACCTGGAGAAGAAGCCCAATGTCAGGATCAGCCGGGGCAGCAGCCAAAGCACAGATGGAAATGACAGCGCCTGCTCCCTTCTTCTAACGGGACTGAAACCAGGGACAAATTGTTCTGTGGGTTTGCGTAGATAAGGACAATGCTTAAACCTCCAAATCACACATCTGAGCTTTGCTTTTGCAGTAAGGAGAATGGTGAAAGGCAAAGGCTATACCTAGAGATGCAGTGCTGCAGTTCCAGAACTCTACCTTCTGTTTTGGGGTTTTTCTCCTTTAACAGCCCACTGCCAGTGCTTGTTGAGTTTATGCATTAAATACAAGAGACTTACCTGGAAAACCAGAGTGCTCTTGAAACAAAATGCATTCCCTAGACCAGGCTACATCAGGGCAGTTAAAAAGGCAAAAGAAATTAGTATTTTTAAATAAAATAAAATTTTTAAATAAATAATAAAAAATTATTATTATTTTTTAATCTGCAAGAAACTGTTTATTCTTTGTAAACCCCGCAGGAAAAAAAAAAATGCAGCCAAGCTCAAGTACCAAATGAAAACTGTGCTGAAGTAGGCAGCAAAACAGGGGAGCCTCAACACAAAAAATCACGGACAGCATTTGATGTTTTGCACAGGATAGAAAACCTATGACATTTCGGAGCAACACCTCCATGGTGACAGTTACACAGTATGATTCCAAATGCAAACGGCAGCAGCAAGCACACCTGGCTAACGCCAGAAGTTTTATCCCAAGAGAGTATTTGTGATCAAAATGATGCAACTTTAATACTTCTGTTGACTTGCGTGTCCTACTCAGTGCTTTTTAATGAGGCCTCCATGCCAATTATCACCAAATGCTTTTCCTTTAGGAACTTTGTCCTCCCAGAGTCCACTGCGTGTTGGCAAAGTCCTAATGTTGGGTTTGTAATGCTGGGAGTTTCCCATCCAATTTTGCTTCCCACCCCAACAAAACCCACCCCTGAAACCCTTTAGAAGTTGCCAGGGCAAACACCTTCTATAATGCAGAAGATACATTTGAACTTAAATGTTTGTGCAATTTACAGGTTTCCTTCAAAAGCCCTGCGAAACCCCTTGGCACAAGCGCTGAAGAATATTCAGCTCCACTTAAATTGTCAAACACAAGGTGACAGAGAGTGTAAATCAGAGTTGAATAAAATAAAAAACCCAGAACTGCAGCTTTTATTAGCCAGCTTTACAGTCTCTTGTATACAGTACATTGCACAGCTCCGCCTTCACAATAACGCTTCCTGTATGAATATTGTGCCTTCCATGATGCAGTATAATCAAGGCAACTTACAGAACACTGCTGAGTTTATATCAAAATAAACAGAAGATGTAACCTTGGTTTATAATGAACATCCAAATTACCATGTACAATTTGCAGTAGACTCTGTAATGAGCTTGATATATAAGCTAGATGACAGTGAAGGGGGAAAAAATAGTTTAAACTATCAAGTTTCCTCTTGAAATGTCTTTTCCCAAGGCACTGTGAACAAGACTGTTAGCAATTCTCAATGACTAAAAACACCAATGGGAATATAAATATTTCACACAACAACCACCGTCACATCATCAGCTATTCTCTTATTCTTTCCCTTAAACAACGCCCCTGAAATTTGCTTGGTCCTTTGAGGGGTAATCAAATTATCTTCTGCAACATCACATATTTGTATTCAATACATCTATAAATCAAAGCTTTGTTGGATTATTTAACCCTTTCACTGTAAAAACTAAAGGTTTTTTCCTCACTATTCCTGAACAAATCTGCAAATTCAACTTGATTATTAAAACAAAAAGCAGAAAGGGTTCAAAATCAAGCAAAGCCCTGTGTTTTTCAAGAGGAAACCATGCAAGAGTACATAAAAAGGCAAAATTGGCTACTTGAAAACCAAGAATTGTTTTTAATGCATTGGCCAAGGAAAATAAATTGCAAAGTTCTGTGAGGTTTTCTAAAAATTTACAAGAAAAACCGATGGGCAATTCTAGTCAATCCAGATGTTCTTTTATCCTGTTTTAAATGACAACAAATACAGTCTCACACAATACAACTTCATCTTGACTGCAAGAGACACTCCTGTGTGATGCCTTCAGCATGACAAAATTACTGGGCAAAAAGAAAATTGGCATTCATTTCTTCAAGGGCTGATAAACAGAGGCATTGGGGTCAAGTCCAGAAGGGCTGGTCTCCACAAATTTGGAAGAGTAATGTGGGGAAACAGGACTCAGAGTGCTGGTGGCTGCAGTGTACGTTATGCTGGGCATTACTGCCATAACTTCTGCAATCTTCTGTTTTAGGTCCTTGATTTCCTGATCTTTTTGAATTATTTGCCCTGAAAACAGCAAACAACATCACTTAGAACCCGCAGCATGTTCTCACCCTCCACCAACTGCTCATTAAGAGCTGCTGAAGCAAAACACCCAGGAGATAGTCACTGCCTAACGTGGCATCAGTAAAACACAACTTGTGTAACTCCTGCTTTCTGCTGAGGTGAATTCCCTCTAGTTACCACGTCACACAACTTGACATAGCACTTCCATCACATTTAGCACTGTTTGGATTCACTGCTGCAAACAATTATTTCTACAGCTCAACTTTGCTCTTTTCTATTCACCTTTTACAAGCACCTCACAAGAGCAGCAGCATTTGATTATGAGATGTGTTCTTTCACTAAATCCCCTTTGTGCACACTCACATCATCACTACAGCAATTAACAAAACAAACACCAATGAAATGAAATGATTTTCCTGCAGCCAAGCAAATTTCTGCAGGGAAATTAAGAAGGGCTAAATCAAAAGGTTATTTAATTTTATTTAATTTTGCTTTGTGGCTGCTGAACCTGGGCAGGGGATTATCGTTGGCTTCATGCTCCCTCTGGTGGCTGCGGCACCAGCGGCGGTGCTCACCTCACCAGTGCCAAGTTTAAAACTGGCTGGGCTATTTTGCTCCCCCAACATTTAGGCTGTATTTATTTCAGGAGTAATAAAATACTATTAGATACAAGGAGAGGGGCTTAATAGATAGCAACTATTATTTACAGTCCAGCTCTTTAAAAGAAGCTCTCCAGCTTTGAGGTAATGGCTTATAAAAATGTAGAAAGTTATGATATATTAAGTCAAACACCCATCTTGACGGGTTTTGTCTTCAGTTTAATAGCTTGGGCAATCAGGTCAGCGTCACAGTCACAGAGCCACAAAAGACAAAACCCTACTGAAAGCTGAAATGCTGAGTGAGGGCTGTAGCTCACCCCTAAATAAAGAGGTAGGATATTCTTTCTGCTCTATTGTCATGCTTTCAGTCAGTACTATGCATTGAATTAAACTATCCTGTGTTACCTTGGGCAATCTCAAGCTGCCGTTTTGCATCTCCTAATGCAGAGAACAGATCCAGCTTGATCCTTGTCTCTGCACTCAGGCTGTTCTCTAAGTGCTGTGTTTTATCCTGCATGGCTGAAAGTGCTGACATTAACACCTCTGTATCCTTCTCATTCTCCTTGTACTTCCGCAGTTCCTGGAGGAGTAATTAGGACAAATGTTATTCTCATTGATTTCATACATGGGATATACAGAGAAGCCTTTCTCTTCCCCACAGCACACCACTGGGCCTGGTAATAACACTGTAAAATTAAAATGACGGTTAATTAAGGACACTGTAATATTACCTCCAGTAATTATACACAACCATCAAAAGCGATTAAAGCCATATTGTACAACACATAAATAGAGTGCAGCGAGCAAGTACCATCTACCCTGCCTCTCAGCCCTTGCTCATCGTATTGAGAGCTTCCACGGAGGAGCCCCCCTCAGCCCTTCCAAGTGCCAGCCAAGCAGCCGGGCAGCTCTCAGCCAAGCTGTGGAATGTGACACCACTTCCCACAGCAAAACGGCCGCAGCGGGGACTGATGCCTTGCTGAACAGTTCAAAGTAATACTAAAGAAGCACTTTAAGCTACCTCGGTTGGCTGATGAAAGGGATTTCTAGGGTTTCTTTATCTCAGAATACTTCCCACATTGAACCCAGCTGCACTGCAGCCCCAGAAATTTGGGAAAAAGAAAAGGAGGGAGCGAGGACTCTGCACACAAAAGTCAGGCACCTTGTGCCTGGGAAGTATGCATGAGAACTTTGACCAAGAAGAAAACAGTACCTCTTTAGGAACAGACAATTTAAAAGAATAAGGTCAGCTTCAGCCCACACACCTGAGCTCTTAAACTCAAATGTGCAAGACAACACATCTGCTACACATCCAGCACAATGTACTTCCAGTATTCAAGCACTATCACTAAAATCCAAAACACGTCTGGCCAGCAATTAAGACTGCATAAAGCAAGCAATCTTGCCTGCTAGCAGTGAAATTTAATGTGATGCAGACTGGCAACAAGCTCCTCACATTAGATGAAAACTCTGGAGGGAATTTACATTGGTTTGGGGAAAAAAATCCTAATAATTTAAACAATGGAATGGTGCGGAGCTGAGACAACCTCTCTCATACCCATCTTCTTGCAAACAAGTGTCTTGATGCAAGGCATGCAAGACAGACATCTGAGGAACAGAATGCTTGAAGGTGTTGATTGCCTCCACCAGTTTCCAAGGGCTGAAAGCACTCACCCCTAGTGATGCTGATCTAAGCCCCTGGTGCTTTCTCATTACCTGAACTTTCATTTCTAGTTCTCGTATCTGATCTTCTTTCAGCTTTATGTCAATTGTTAGCTTCTTGCACTCTGTCTCCAGCTCCCGGATACGGTTCCGTAAAGTTTCAGTACATTCTCCTCTGCAGAAAAAACATCGAGATGCTGAAGCAAGTCCTCCTACTGCCTTAACACAAGTAGACCTCCTAACATAGATCCAGCTTTCTAATACAGAAATAAATAGAGACTATTCTTTTATACACAGAAGAGTGAAAAGTGCTGACCCAAATCCCCCCAAAGCACATCTCGGTGATATCCTGGAGCTGAGCTTGGTCTGGGGTAGAACAAAGTACCTTGTAGCAGCAGCAAATGCCACAGCACGCGCAGCAGTTGCTTCTTCCAACTTCTTTCTTTTCTTTTCTTCCATTAACTGTTTTTCTACGAAGGCTCGTGCCTCCTGCTCTGCCTTTAGTTTCTTCTCCAACTGGCTGATCATTTGTTTGTCTTTTTGTTTCATTTGTACAGCATTGTGTAATCTGGAAGGTAACAGGTATGGGATTTAACAGAGGATTTCACCTACTAAAAATAAATTGCTGTCAGTGGTCCCACATGAGCCTTGCTGGATTTGCCAACAAATTTTGTAGAGACTTAACACAATACCTCCCCTGACTACAGTCACTGACTTTGTGTAGGAGCACCTACTTGTTCTGAAGCAGCTCATTTTCCTGGCGGAGCTGCCCGATCTCAGACCGAATCCCCCGCTCTGTGTTGGTCAGAGAACTGATCTGACTGCGCAGCTCCTGCTCGATCTGCCTGCTCGCCTGCAGGTCAGCCTTTAACTTCTTAATATCTTGTTCCAACCTAAGATAGACAATTTGAAGAGACCATTTCAACTTCATTTCCCAATTACACAAAGGTTCACGCATGTTATATAAAAATCACAGAGTGAACATCGCACCATCTGCCAACCCCAACCCTTCAGACTTAAAATAATCAACTCTCAGAAATTATGTTTATCCTTGCTAAATAATAATGTTTTATATAACGATATGTATATAGCTCTATTATAGTGATACACACACTTCATATCCTCCCACAGGAATTTGTTTTGCAGAATCCCAGAACAAGGCTTATGGAATCACATTTTTCCTCTAAGCCCGAGAGGCTATAACCAAGGCCAGATGCACATCTGAACAAATTCTACTTCTCTCACCAAATCAGAGTTTCATTTGAGAGTTATACCCGAGCATGGATCATGCTGCTGAATTCTCACCTAAAGGTGGTTTGCTCCTTGAAGCACATGCTGTGCACGGTGAATAACCAGGATGTGTCAAGTCATCCACAGTTCAGGAGTCAGTAAATTTATTTTTAATTGTTCCTGAACGGGAGCCATCTGCTATACATTTAATTGCAGCTTCAGAAAGTACTTCAAGACTCATGTGAGCTTATTACCAAACCTGGTTAAAATAAGCCCCAAGTTGCAGAAGAGGCACACAGCTCCCCTGCAATAATTCCCCCCCTTTAAATATTCCCCAAATACATTTCAAAATGTGTTCATTCTTGGAATAAAAGCACATCTCTGGTAAATAATCAACCATTTTTATGAGCACAGTTACATACTTATTTAAAGCAAATATGCTTCTCAGTCACTCACAGAAGTTCAATTGCACTGTCAAATTGATTGTTATTGATTTCAAAGTTTCTAAATGTTCATAAAGAAAATAAAGATGTTTTTCCCTCCTAAAGTTCCATACAGAATTAGTGGCAGTTGAACATTAGGACTTGGGGAGAACTGTCACAAGTGCCCAAAGGAACAGCCCTTACTGACATTCACCAGTGCAGGTGAACTGTCAGAGCTTTTTGTCCTCAGAATGAAAACACTTCACTCCTCTGAGCTTCAGTGCAGGAAAATCTTAACCTAAAATGCTACTGGGAGAGCTGTAATGATATGAGGCATAAGAACATCCTGTGTGAATTAATCAAGAGGTTAAATGTGGAATCATTGGACTGCTGGAAATCCATAAAAGCATAAATGTAATAGACTAAAGCTGCACCGAAGAGGTCTACTGGGTAAATTAACAGCAAGAAACAGCCTATAAAGGATCAGATCCCACTTTCTATAGCTGTACTAAGTTGTCTTTCTAGTTACACTTGAACTGCCCCACTGATAAAATGAATTTCTTTTAATATAGTAGAAATTGTGGTCAAATGTACTTCTAAATAGAAAAAAACCCCACCCCACCAAACTTCTACTTAGAAGGCAAATAGTAACAGTACAAAGCAAATACACATTTCAGATGAAAGACCACAAATCATTTCAACACCTTGTATTCTGCTGCAGGAGGAAAAGAATTTGCAAACCTAACCAAATATTCCTTCAAGCATGGAACCACCTCACACAAACTAAAAATGGAAAAGCCATCAGCAGATGTTACTGGCCATGTATCCTCCCAGTGTTCAGTACGTGAAGTGATGGAGCTGGAGACTTGCTGGGCAATGATATAACAGTTCAATTTAATTTTCCAATAAACAGTAACTCAGTACTTTAGAAAGAGCAAACTTAGTAACTGAAGAGAGGAAGACGCTGTAGGAAGCATTAAACTGTTGTACGCCAACAGCAGACTGGCTTTAATATAAGTTTTCATAAATAGGTGAAAAAATGGTTGGAAGGACAACAGAAAGTAATGCACAGAAATTACACACACTTTACATTGCCATTTATCCCCAGATTGCATATGCATGTCTATAATAAAGAGATAACTGTGAAAGCAAGACAGTTGTAAATATCCTTTCCCCCGTAACTATGTCAAGATGCTCAAATAAGATACACCAAGATTTATTTTGGGCAATTAGTATTCCAGGAAAAGAAGAACTGATCAGGTAAAGCTCAAATAAATCAAGAGGTGCTGGCACAGGACCAACTGAATTTGTGCTTCTGGCAACAAAGCATTGACATTAGTTCCAACTTCTAAAGCCATCTGGTTCGTGGCATTCCTGCAGTTCCAGGAAGGGCTCTGCACCCGCAGTGCTCGTGGGGCTGGTCCAGGCTGTGCTGTAGAGAGAGCTGAACCCTGCAGGACCCAGAGAGCACAGACAAATGTGAGCAGAGAGGATGCTGCTTGCCACACCAGGGGAAATATGAGGCCACAGCCTTCCTTTTTACTCAGCATGAGTAAAAGTGTCCAACCAAAACTGTGTACATTAAATCGGTGAGAACTGGGATAAAGAAGTGCTGCACACTCATACATCACTCAAATCCTGCCTGAACACTGAACAAAAACCCTGTGGATGCCCTTCTGCCTTTATTTTTCAAGCATGCTCCAAATATCAAATGTTCATCCTTTTGCAGGATTAAACTCAACAACAATTGCTCAAACCCTGGGTGCTTCCACTGTTCATGAAAACCCAGCAGCCACATCGCTAGATGCATCCAGGCAGACCAGGCATCAAGAGACAATGACTGCCCATGAGCAGCCAGCACTGCCCACCTGCAACCCTAACTCACTACATGCTGCAGAGGAGCTGCTGCTTCTCAGAAACTGACAGCAGCTGTAAAGGGAGAGCTGTACACCTTGTGTGCCCATTAAAACACAAATACTCTCCTATATACCAGCCACTACAAAGGAGCTCTCAGTGGGCTCAGCAGTTCTCACTCTTGGGAGTGGCAACTGCACTGGTTCAACTTACCCTACTCAAAGGATTCTGGACTTCCATGCAACCCAATTTTTCACAGCACCTCACAGTCAAGAGTCTATTCTGTTGCAAAACAATCTCTCCTATCAGTACAGATAACCTAACTTAAACAGAATAACAGATGTAAACCATGATCAATCTGTGTGAGCAACCAGCTACTGCAGTGCAGCTCCAAAGGGGCAGAAGAGAATTAACAAAGGAAACTCATCTCTTTCAAGTCAATGGCAGACAAAACCATTGGAAATTTATCCGGCAACGGGCTTGGTTAGAAATACATTTTAAAGTAAGATTTCACCAGATTTTAATTACTCCTTTTCATTATGCTGTACTTTTCACAATGGCTTTAAATACCAAAGCAGCTGTTTTCCACAATTTAGAGAGCAAATAAGTGCTCCTCACTATCTGAAATGAGTTAGGAAGCTAATAATCCATCATAATGGAACGACCAAATGTTTCCTTACATCTTCTCTCCCAGACCTGCCACAATTAGCTAGATATAAAGCTTCATTAAAAAACCCAAACTACACGAAGTTAATTCCCCCGCAAAACCACATGTACTCCTTGCATCCTCCACTGTGTAACCATGTTCTTATCAGTCAAACAGTTTCAGCCTAAACATGTCGCTCTGTGGAACAGCAAGTCAAGCTCTGCAGGGAGGGGTCATCCATCATTTTCCCAGAAATAGGAGGAGATGAAGAACACCCCTTCTGCTACCCGCTTTCCAAATTGGAAGCACATCATCAAGGTAAAGTAATGCAATGCCATGAAGAAAGCCCTGCTGCTACAAGTACGAAATAGTGTGTGAGCTTCCCCTCCTGCAACAGCCTGCACCACTATTGCAATGATAAATGACCCAAGGAGACAGCATTTTTAAAGTTATTATTATTCTTTCTATCATTTCATTTTCTGCTTAAGTCTCTTATTTCCAGGATTATTGGGAACGTTATTTACAAGGTGGGGGTGAAGCAAACCAGAGTTCTAGAAGATGCTTTATTGCTGCACAAACTACAAATCATTTTGACACAAAACTATTTTTCAGAAGAGGGTTTAGCTGCAGATTATTACATTGTGCTGTTTACACAACCAAGGCCAATTTTTCTTTGCAGTTTGCCATTACTATAAATGCAGATTTACCCATTTTCTTTCCTCAGCAGTACCTCGCATCATTCCTGATGTCGCTGATGAAGAGAATTCATCAGTAATCACCTCCAAGACTAAGTATTTTTCCAAATGCTTCAGGGAAATGGATGGATCAACTTAAAGACAACTCAATTCAGCTTAATGCTCCTAAGTATTGATGACTGGTGAGTAACATACCTTGATGCTTGGTTACTCATTCAGCTAACTCAATTCCATAATCACCTGGCAACTGTACACAAATTAAAACACAATTTATATAGAAATTAAAGTTTTTAAAGCCCCAGAAGGCCTCAGATGCTTTTCTAAGAGACCCACGCTCTTATTTTGCTCTGTTCTGGCCCAGTCTCTTGGCATCTGCATCCCCTGCAGTGAACCTAACCTCTCCAAAGTAGCCAATGTGATCCCACAGCACTGAGGTCCTCCTGCTGTAACTAACAGGCTGTTACTAGCAGCTTCTCAGAGCACTTCTCATTACCAAAAAGACAGTAACCCACAGACAGAAAGCCAAGTTACTTATTTTTCTCTAACACAGAAGTAATCTAAGCAGGTGGCATTTCAGAAGGCTTTTCTGTTTCTGAACAGTCCAAGCACTAAGTTGACAGTGGCTTAGAAAGAGCGGTCTGTGAGAAGGATCATCTCCATGATTTCTAACTTACGTTCCTAACTCTTTTTCTTCTCTGTTCTATACTTCCCATCACACTACATGAAATGCTGACCCCCACAGCAGCTGACAGCGAAAAGCCTGGAACACTAATGCCATTTCAGGCAAGGGAGATAAGGAAGCAGCAGCCATTAGTCTTAGGATGTCAACAGTACCACAAAAGATGTACAATTGTTAGTATCAAATGGAGGCAAATTTACATTAAAACCTTCAAGTCTGTCTCTGGAGGTAATGTCAGATTTGAGTAAAGCCAAGGAAAATGCGGGTAGACCCGCTCTTGCTTTGCAGAGATTTTCCTTAGTCCAAATGCCAGAAGATGTCCTTGTTATCTCTGAGAATAATTAGTACATGAGACAGGTTGTTTCCATACCTCATGTGCCAAAAGCAGGACCTCTCTAGATACAAACAGCTTTGCCAAGCTGCACTGCCAGGTTTCTGACTGTGGGTTTTTTGTGCCTTTTTGGGTTTAAGAGTGCAAATAGCTAGAGGCAGGACACACTGTGTAATATGCAACACACACAAAGTCTACAGCGATTCCAGCTTGGACTTGTTCCATACATCTAACCCCTAAAACCATGACCAAAACCTGCCGTGCCTTGGAAGTGACAGTTAAACAGCAACAAGAAGTCAATCTGCACTGTACCTACTGCCAAACAGCATGAAGTATTATGAGGTACCATGCTCATCCCTGTGCTAGATCCCAAAAGTATTCCTCTTGGCTCAGTTATCAGTGTTTGGAAATAAACAGCTCAGATCAGAGATTCAATTTCTAAGTTCTTGACAAACAACAGCAGATTTCAGCATCCACTGGAAGTACACATTTACTTCAATTGTAGGAACAAACCCCTAAGAGTTACTTTCAAGGCTGATCAGCAGCGACACAGTCTCTTAAATCACTCTCCTCTATCAATTGAGATGATAGTAACACAAGATTCACCGAAACATCTAAAGATGGGGAGCAACAACTTCTTCTCCTCTGTGCACTAACCATTTACCAGACAGAGCAAGAAGAAAACCTTACTGTTTCAAATAAGAGTAATATTGTATATATAAAACATTAACTTTATCAGCAGTACCCTTTCAGATATAAAGGGTCGCATCAAGTAGTTAAGAGAAAAAGTTTAGCAGCATGCAAGACTGTCTTGTTCCCAAATAACCCCTGTTAAGCTGAGTCCCCAGCAGTTCTAAAGCATACTTTACATTTAATATGGGTTAGTCAGCCCAGGGAAGTCATTTGTGAACACAAAAGGAAAGCAGCTTGGTTTTGACATCCTGCTGTGAGTCTGCTGGACAAGTAGTTATAAAAAGCCTCTTTATTTGGAAACTGAGCAGATCTGATCTGAAAGTCGGACACAAAGGCAGGACTCCACACAGCCCTTTTCAGGCTTCAGCACTGATGCAGACTAAAAGTTTAATAACAGGAATGAGTAATACTACTGGAAGTGGAAAAGATGATGAACAAATCACTCCTTACACTCCAGGGACAGGATAACTGACAAGTTTTAAAAAATAAACATGAATTTTTAAATTTAAGTGCATTCCATCCCATCCAATTTGTCAGGCAAGTTTATGCTTCCATTGTGTAGGAGTTACATACTGAATCTGAATAGAAACTGCATTTCAAGAATGAGTTCAGTCATCTCCTTTGTAAGAAACTGTGAGCAGCAACACCCAGGATGTTGGTGTTTTAAGGGCTCCTGGCTTGCCTGCACAGGGAAATCAATGTTCAATGAGCAGCTACAGGAATTACTAACACAACAGCCACATCACACTCACACGTCACAGGGAAACACTTGACAAACAAGGACTGAAGTAGCTTAATTCTCCTGGGCAGAGTAAGGCTGCCTTGCACAAAGGCACACTCAGAGCACGCTAATGTGTACTCTGCCCCTACCCTGTGAATTAGAGGAGTAAGAAGGCTAGACTGGACTAGACTGTAAGGGCACAGTCTAGTTGACTGTATACCCACTTCTGCATTAGAAAACCTGCTCTGGACAATGACCATGACTACCTGGAGTAAGCTCACTTCACAGCATATAAAAATTTCAATGTGTAATGTAAAACACATGAGGTTTAAATCTCATTTCTTGTCTCTCAATCGTGGCAAATAGCTACATGGGACAAAAGCCTGAGTCTTCCAGGTCATTCTCTTTTCTCAGGACTTGGGAATTATGTTTTAAACTGCAGCAAAGCTGAGCTGACCTGTTTTCTTCAATGAGCAAGTAACATAAGGAACACAGGATGCCCATCTGAAACTGGCAACATACAAATACAGCAGTCCCCTACAGGCTTCTTTAGATGCAGCTCTGCTGAAGAGACAGCCATCTGTATCCCATTAACCTTAGCTGAATCCAATTCACAGATTAGATTGGTTAGCTCGTTTCTCATTTTCTTCATACAAGCTCTCTCTAGACATCAGGTATCAATTAGCCTGGATATGTAACTGGCAGAGGTACACCAAGCAGTGGCAGAGTGATTAGCAGAGGAGAAAAATAACATTTTCATCGAAGCAATTGTATTCACACAGCACAAATCCTCAGAGACAGCAGAGTCAAAACTCCTGTTACCAAAAGGAACCCGCAGGGCCAGCGAACCTGATGTGCCACTTAAGTTGGTCAACAAGGGCCTGAACATAAGAGTTCAGAGCATGAGAAAAGGCAAAAGACTGACGTAAGCCAGGAATGGTAAGAAAGCGCATATCCATGTAACAGCTTTGTTCTAGGTGTATCTCTACCCCCATCCTGAACACTTCCTCCCTTTTTCTTACAAATACTTGTGGTAACATGACAGCACTGTTATGTCTTGACTTACACTCTGCAAGTACTTAGCTGCATTCCACAAATACATCTTCATTGAAACTTCAGATAAGCACATGTAAAGATGTGACTTTTTCAACCTTTGTAGTTTACAAGGCAGTTAAATTAAATCCTTTGGACCTGTTCTTAAACCAGTAAGGCAGCAGATACACAAGCAAGAATCTGAACTTAGAACTTTAAGGGCTTACACAGTAGCTGATACTTTGCATCCTTACTTGTGAATTGAACATGAAAACGAAAGGCTAACATTTTGGGCTTTTCAAAAGATAAAACAAAAAATTAAGACAAAATAACCTGTTTGGCACCATCAACCCCACTGAATTCCCTGGAGATTTAAAGGTCACTCCATGGAAGGTTTGTCAAGAACACATCCACTGAGCTCTGCAATTGTGATTCTCCACATTTTTCTCATGCTTTCTATGAAGTGATTGTCAAGCTATTGATTGTGCCTCACAACACCCCTGTGAGGTAGGCAAGTATTGAGTACTGAGGTAGAAAGGAAGCAATTTGCTCAAGGCTGCACAGCAAACCAGAGGAAAAAATGAGGAAGAGAACTCAAAAGGCCTAGTTCCTAGTCATCTTATTCCATTACTAGGCAATTCTGTTGTCTTCATGGGATCATAAGGTGTATTTTCCTGTGGAAAATAAGCGCCGATGTACTGGAGAGAAGGGAGGGTAAGACAGGCTGTTACACAATGTTCAGATCAAACTTACCTTACCAGTGCATCTGGTTTGCTTAGCTGGTTATTAGGAATACAGTTTTCCATTAAGTCCTTGTGTGTGCTTGGGCTCTTGCTGGCACACTTCTGCTTTTTCTCATTTTTAGCAGATGAGGAGGGGATGCTCCCATTCGTTGCACTGTGGCTGCGAGGTGAGGAGTTCACCACTCCACTGACGTTTTTGTAATTTTTGGATGAGGCAGTGCATGAGTCCTCTTTCAAGAGGTTTTCTGTACTTCCTACAAGATCGTTATTTAATCTTTTACTATTGATATGGTTTTCCATATATTCAATTTCTTGTATTTTAGAGTCTACAGGTTGCAAAATATTGTTATTTATTCCAAGGTTGTGTTTCTTTGCATCCTTGTCCTTTTCTTTCCCTTTTTCTCTATATTCTAGCTCTGGCAACGTTGTAGATAATTTTTTATTGGCTGGAATGCCTCCATTGTGCTGCAAAAGTATCGAGGAATCCATATCAGATAATCCTTTGGCTGCTGCAATACCAAAACAAACAAAAAATATACTTAGTTCTTTAAATCAATCAATATTGTGACATATAAAGAAAAATCATTAGCTACATATCAATCTTTCTGCAGAAAGCAATCAGTATTAGAGTATCTAGAAAAGAAAATCAGAAGTCACATGATAACTTCAGACTTTTTTATCATTACTGGCAGGAAACAGTTAGGGACTGAATAATAAATACTCGTGCTTCATGAAGCACTGACTAGATTGATGCAGTTGCTAACGAAGAACTAAACGGAGGACATAATTCATCTCCACTGCCATACTAACCACTGCCAAAACCATTTCATTTCTGGCTCCATGTTTCCAAGTTCACTGTGCTTTCCCCAAAAGAACATGGACTAATGAAGCTTTTCCTTAGGAGGATTTTTAAATAGCAGATAAAGCGAACACATTTAAGTAATAAGTATAACTTGCCTTCCTCTGCCTCCCTCTCTTGCCTTTGTAGCATCTGCTGTTCTGGGGGCAGAGCTTGCTGGAGAAGCTGCATGTAGAACTCATTCTCCTTCTGCACTTCTTTTTGTTTTCTTAAACGCATTTTGTAGCTGACGTAACTTTTAAAGCCAAAGCCCAAAGTCACAACAGGGTAGCCAATACTAGGAAAAAAGCAATGTTATCACTCAAAATGGAAGCACAATAGCAAATAAATAAATCATCATTAATAAACAGTAATAAATTATATAGCTGAGAATACATCAACTTTTCACAGAAAATTATACATGTTTTTTGCTGTACAATAGTTAACAGTTAAAAAATGTAGGCACCTCTTTATTGAGATAAAATGACAGTTCACTGCAGACAACAATTAAGTGTAGCACAGATTAAAGGATTACAATACAACGCACTACACAAAGACAGCTTTTAGACAAGCACCAGGCTAAGAATCATGCTTCTTCTAAGGAGATAACAGCCAAACACAGCAGAAGTTCCCAAGTTTTGTTCCTAAAGGGCAATATAATATTTAAGACATGAAAGTGGGAGATGTGTTAGCAACATTCATCCAGAACAGTGGAAGGAGAAACCAACCCTTGACTTCATCCTTTTGCATTCAGAAATTAAGAGCACATCCCTTTTCCAGCACTCTTTAAAAACTGAGACAAAATACCACCTCTCAACAGGCCCCGTGACCCCTTCTCACTGCAACACAGGCTGAGAAACAAGAATTGGAGCCCCTGGAACATACAGCTTTGGGGCTACCATGTTCTTTGAGGGGACAAAAGCTGTGAGCCAAAGTGCCATCACCCACCCTGGGAGAGAAAGAAGTGACCCTGGAGGTAAAGCCTCAGTAACCATCTGCCTCTGCTGAGGATGGCCACAATGAAGAGATCTGTAGGCAACAAATGGCCTTCGGAAATTCCTGGTTAGGGGATTGACCTTGAAGCTGCGAGTGAAATCATCTCATCCCTAAACTTGGTACTTCCACTGATCTTACTGACAGATACAATATGAAAACTTCCCTTCCACCCAGACTGCTCTTCCGTTTGCTGACGGGGACGACAGAAGCGTTACAGAACTTGGGAATTATTTCTTTGTGTATCAGCTTCATCGCACAGGATTTGAGCA
The DNA here is from genome assembly GCA_025447955.1 of Psilopsiagon aurifrons. NCBI lineage: Eukaryota > Metazoa > Chordata > Aves > Psittaciformes > Psittacidae > Psilopsiagon > Psilopsiagon aurifrons. The sequence goes on along the minus strand of JAOEHY010014177.1, from coordinate 4,568 downwards.
TCACCTTGTGACAAGTGCACCAGCACAGAATGCCAACAAACCCTGCTGGAGTATTTATTAACACGGATACACAATCAGTGAGCTAGCATCCCAGAATCAAAATAAACAGATCTTTGACAAGTATTTTAACAAAGCACAGTGGAGTTGCATTTTAAACACTGAAGGTATCCTAGATCAGGGGAGAACTCGGATGCAGATGACTATTAACCATCACAGTCTTCTCATTCTTTGCTCAGTAACAGCAGCACTGTGCAAACTGCATGTCTAAGTAAGCTGCCAGAATGCAAGAATCATTTGCATATGCATCTGACATTATCTCTGCCAAGGCTTCTTTTGTAATGCTATGTAAAGCCAGCTGTAGCTACAGTGCTAAAACTCTGATGACAAGCTGAAATGTTTGCATCCAATTCAGCAGCAGAAAGACCTTTCTTCACAGCTCCTAAAGTGCTTTTGTAGCCTATTACAGAATTTAATTAGTGTTTAAGGGACTTATTGCACAATGTAGACAATATAAATGGACAGGTGTCTAATTTATTAGAGGCTGGATCACAGGGAACTGGACCAAATGACTCCAGGAAAACAGGACACATTTTAAATGTAGCCCAATCAAAGGATACTACACTAAAAACGTGTAAAATAAGAGTATATTTCTTCTATATTTCTGCAGCTGAGTCTTTAGCCTGAAGTCACTCATATCACTTCCAAAGAAGTGATATAATAAATAGTGGTTGTCTTATTTTCTGTCATGATTTTCAACCTGCAGCTTATTCACTTCCTCTTGTGAATTAAAATCAGAGACTCATGAGAGCCCATCTTTTTGGAGGGGAAAGAGGAGTGCTTTACTACAAAAAAGGAGGATTATTTTTTTGCAATGGTATACATACATTACCAGTGAAACTATTTTGCTGCTTTTACCATCCATTCATTATGTGAATACAAAATCTGTAACCCAGTAACAGGTAACACTAGGTATATCCATGCTACAAGTTCCCTACAGTTCACAAGCACTGTATCTTCAGACGGGTTGTCCTTCGTTATTGCTTAGCATGCATTTCTCATGGACTATTTAACGACAGATGTGTGAGGCGAGAACTGAACTGCCAAGCCATAAACCAACGTAAGAAAGCCTTAAATATTAATTTCTTTGGTGAAATAAAGGTAAGGAGAACAAGAAAACACTCACCAGTGTGCTGCAAATGGACGACAAAGGTCTACATGGAAATTTTTTAAATCTTTAAATCTAATGGCTGCTTCAATATAAACAAAAAGTATCCACAGTGATACTGTTGGCAAGCACACACCCCTCTCTATTGACAGAAGAAAGAGAGAAAAACACCTCAGTAATATATTACAAGCAGCAAATCAAGTTATTTTTAAAACATTCCAAAAGTCAAGGGGAATTTTCAGACAGAGTTACAGGGGACTGCAAGAGGTTTTGTTCAGAATAAAGTATCAAGGATGTCTTTCTTTTGACCCAAATCTAAACTTTCATCTCCTTGTCTTACTTTATTACTTTTATAAGACATCAGTGAAAAATAACAGATGCACAGCTAATGAAATAGCTTGGCACAAAACCCTACCCAGGGAAAGAACACAAGTGGAAGGAACTGCAGAAGATGAGGTAATGTTACAGCTTATGATCTTTGAGTCAGAAGTGGTAAACTTGGACTACTTTCTCACTCCAAGTTAGGTATATCTTGGTAGCAGCAGTGAGCAGATCAACTGAGAAAACAGGAATGAGTAAGCACAATACTGGTTACTCCATACACAGACAATAGCCTGCGACTCAAAACCCTACACAAGCGGGACATTCAGGATTGGCTTTTCTCTCCAGCACTACTGGAGAGAATGGAAAGTGGTAGCCAAGCAAGCAAAGGTCTTCACCATCCTGACCACCGGAAAACACCACTTTGACTTGCAATATAGCCACTGTGAATCCCCACAAACCTATCTCAGTTACATGCCACAAGCTTCATAGAAATAAACAAAGGCCTTGATTACATACACGTGACTTATGTGATTACATATGCGTGTGTGACTTACGTGAGCGTTTAAAGAGAAGAATCCCTAAGGTTGCAGTGAATTAAAATATTAAACAAGCTCAATAGCTACAGTTCAAGCTGGCCCATCATGGTTCTCTTTCAGGGTTTTTTAGCATTAACCCTGAGAATAACATCAGATAATGCTTTAACATGTGAATGCAATCCTAAAAATAGCTACTTTAATTGGACAGCACCTGGTTCCCAGCATCTCCCATTAGCTCCCACACTGACATGATAAATTACTAACTTGTCAGAAAGATGACTGCTTTCACCAGCCAGCTCAGAAATGAGCCTGCAAATTCTCAGGATCTGACGGCAAGTCTAGCATGAAATATTACAAAGGCCTCAAATCCCAATGACTTGGGGTAGTAAGAAATTACCTCTAAAAAAAGTTTTACTCCTAAAATGTTTTGACTGTGTGAAAGACAGGCACAGAACCCACATCAAGTGATAGTGCTCAGGCCAGCTAAACCTCCTCCCGCTGATGCCAACTGCTGCCCCAGAACCTAAGGATTCATTAAAACAAAGCCAAACAAGTAAAGATAAAAAACCACAGCAATGGGGGAGAAGATTTCTCCATACATGTGCCAAACTGTTGGTGCAGACACCAGCCTTTTTGCTCAGAAACTGAATCCAGCTGACCCAAAGATTTGACTAATATGAACTGCAACTATGGTAATACAAACTGAACAGCACACCAGCGGAAGATGGGAGGAACATAACTCTGTGCCACAAGCTTTTCCTGCATCTGTGCTCTGTATTTGCTGAATTGTTGTAGAACTGTTTTGAAGTTAGGAAAATATTTTGTTTCACTGCCCTGGAATTGCTGCTCATGCACCTTCAGTTCCACTGCTCGGGCGTTCCTGATTACTACAAGATACACTTACAGATGTGTAACAAGTGTAATTGAGAATATTAAAGAAAAAACATATTTTAACAAAACAGCATTAAAACAAATGTGGTAATGAACAGAAAAGGGTTCTTGTATGTTACTAAAAGCTGCAAGATACATATTCAAATCAATGAAGAAGAGTGACCTACCTGTGTGCCAGACATACTGTACCCAAACATAGGTGCTGGCAGCAAAAAACAGCCATTGTATTGGTATGAAGAGCAGACATATTATATTTGATGTGAATGCTACACAAACAAAAAATACTGAAAAGGCCTAGAAGAAAGGAGGGGTGGGGGAAAGAAGAGTGCTTTGGTTTATTTCAGCAAATATTACCAGCTTATTAATGCTGACACCACAATGATTTCAACACAGAAACACTAATGCTGTTTCTAACGAGGGCAAAGAAATAGAGCAGTGCAGCCAATGAAAGCAGAAACTTGGCTGATTAAGAGAGAACAGGTACAATGTGAGAATTTGTGCCCATCCACTCTTCCAACAAGACTCCAAACAGTGACATTTACTCCTTATTAATTTGCTTGAAGGCTTTCATCTACACTGTTGATACCATATTATCATCACTGTATTCTCTTTCTGGAAAAAAAACCCAACCCAACCAACCAGCAGGGTCATTTACTCTCTGAAAGAGCAGGAAAGACCTAAACAGTTAAAGGCTTCCATTTTATCTTGAAGAAAACCCTGTTAGGGATCTAAACCAATTCACTAATCTCAGGAATTCAAACAATATTTTCCTCTGGTGAGCATTTGCTAGCTACGTATTTCACCTCCACTTACAACAGACAAAGCAGGCAGTCAGAGAGGAGAGGCTTGAGCTCAGGGCACTTAAGTCACCTGAAAATTCCTCCTTTTGTGAAGAGGTTCATCAGTGTCATGAAGCCAGTTTTCTAACATGGAATATGCCCTGAACCTGTGCAGGATTTCCCTACAGAGGGAACATGTGTTATACTTACCAAACCCTGGTATCTGAAGGAATCGTAAACACTCCTGATGAAGAGCCAGAATGGCCACAGATACTCAAATCTGAACTCCAGGACAAAATCTGCCAACAGTACCAGGGCCCACACTACCAGGAACTTCAGATACAGGAAAGTACTGGGGGGGGAGAAAGAAAAGGTAATTTTGGGTCAGTATTTGCAACAGAGAGACCTAATTCAAGACTAAAAACTATAGACAACTATAACAGAGACAAAAACTTCATCTAAAATAATTTACAAATCAGTAGGTTTATCGGGTCAGAGCAATCCCAGGCACAGCTCCAGGATGGACAGGGAAGAGATTCAGAGCAGCCCTGCAGAGAAGGACTTGGGGGTGTTGATTGATGAGAAAATTAACATGAGGCGGCTACAGTGTGTGCTTGAGCTCAGAAAGCCGACTGCATCCTGGGCTGCATCACGCAAAGAAGCGTGACCAGCAGGTCGAGGGAGGTGATCCTGTCCCTCTACTCTGCTCTCGTGAGACCTCGCTTGGAGCATTGTGTGCAGTGCTGGTGTCCTCAACATAAAAAGGACATGGAACTGTTGGAACAAGTCCAGAGGAGGCCACGAGGATGATCAGGGGATGGAGCACCTCCCGTATGAAGATAGGATGAGAAAGTTGGGGCTGTTCAGCCTGGA